>JAFBJQ010002205.1:528820-538981 GCA_016785345.1 Trinectes maculatus
TATATATATATATATATATATATGTGTGTGTGTGTGTTTTCCCCTAATGTAGATTAGAGCAGACTGTCCATGCATTATTCATCTTTGCAAAGCAACGCGAGCAGGCGGGTAAAGGCTTAGTTGTAAGTGGTTGTGATGTGGTTGACGATAGATTACGATGGTAATTACCATGAGATGAGAAAGCAGTGGCTACAGCACGACAGAGAGGTGATGTGTCACTAACTGGTTTAATTGCAACAAAATATCATTTCCCCAGACGCAGTGACATCAGCGACCTGCAGAGAGGACAGATTTCATGGGAGAGGAATCAACCTGGGGGACTGCACAGTATATATATATTTATATGTCCATTTTTATCAGGTATATTTTGGGCATTTTCCCGACCACACAGAAACCTGTTGCATATTGTTATCAAGTTGATATCACATCCATCTTCCCTCTGAGAATTTTCTATTCTTCTATTTTAATGGAGAGAACATTTGTTTTGGCGCGGTTCAGTGTCAGACTGTCAGACTGTACATCACCATACTCTTCATAATATAATTGAAAATGTCCCCCCATGAGGTCGACGGTCTCCTAGTAATTAATTGAATTAATCGTTAAGTTAGTCAGTAATACCAAGGTCAAACATGAGTGTCAGTCAGACAGATTGTTTGTTCAGTTGTTCGATAATATGCGTCTGGCTAGATAAACCTACACTGAGTGCATCGCTGCCATTACTTTATTATGTTTCTTTAACGTGTTTCAAGCCCAAAAGTTTCCAAAACTCCCTCAGTGCACAGAAGTCTGCATCAAACCCACGCCACCAAAAACGGCAGGTTTTTTTTTTTCTGTGCAGCTGATAAACAGCTCAGCCCGATTGTGGCTCAGCTGTGATACATATTATAAAGTACAAAAGACGTGCTGTGTAACTGTGACCTTTCCCCCTCTCCAGGCATACACCTACACAACCAACCCACAGCAGCAGTCCCCTCCCTCGCCGCCGCGGCTGCCTGGACTTCAAAGGAGGAAGCCTGGCATGGTACCAAAGTCATACTACAGGTATCTACACTAAATGTATCTTCTCTGACTTTTTTTTTTAACTTGACATTTTCCACAGTTGTCTCATGATGTAGCACCAATTAAAGGAAAGTTCACGGAAACTCCTGATCTTAGTAAACATAACGTTTTATTGACAGGTTCTTAATTGAACAACAACATGACACTGTAATGTGATGCACCAGTCACTGAAGCTGTAGAAGAAATTACACAATTTTTTTATGACATATGGTGAAGTAAAAATATGAGTACAGTTAGCGCTTTAGTAGTAGTATCACTGTTAATAGTATTATTTGCATTGAGTAGTCAGAGTAATTTACCTGCATTCTGTGTTGGAGGATTTGAATGTTCATTCATACCACCGACAATAAAACATTAGTGCTATGCATTAGTCTTAGTAGTCATAGTATGAACTGAGCAGTATTGGTGCAGTAACTCCATCTGATCCTGAGTAGCTGCGGTGTTGAATATGCTGAAATCGTGTTGTAATGAAGTATAGTGTGTAGTAGTAGTGTGGCTATGTACAACACTCTTTACTGCTGTGACTCAGAGAACTTTTTTTTTTTCTGCTGCTGCCGGTCAAGCAACAACAGTGAGACTTTTTGTCCTGGCTGGGATCAATCGCTCCATAGATGACGCCCACCCAGCCAGGCCTCTCCGTGGGCAGCCCAGCATCCCGGTCTGGCCCCGCCTGGGCCCTCCTCCGGCCCCCGCAGCCTGCAGGGCCAGCACAGCAGGAGAGCTGCACTTTAGCTGACACTCCAGTGAACTTTAAAGTCACTGAAAGAGAGTGCAGCACTGTTTTTTTTTATTGTGATCTGCTTCATGCTGAAGGAGGGATCACTGACAACCAGTGGGATGTCTGGGAGAGAAAGAGGGGCAGTTTGACTGGACAGCAGGGGGTCATTATTCAAAAATTAGTTTTACTGCTAGTACAAAAAAAATGGAAAAAGAAACATTTTTGTACTTGAGATTTTCAAGCTACAATCAGACGGGCGTGTGAAAATGTGAGCACCCGTTCAGCGTGCTGGCACTCGACTGGCGTGTAATGAACACTCCAGCGGGTAATGATCAGTGGAGATGCTCAGACACGAGTAGGCTAAAGCTGCAATGCAGACATTTGTATGAGGAAATTACTTTTTTATTGCTGGTAGCTGACTCCGGCCCAGGTGACATGTGTGTCAACCATCAAACACTACGCACTTACAAGTCATTAAGCCAACACTCGCACCCTGGGCCCCTGTCAGGACCCTGGATTACATGCAGGCGACATCCACACTGGATGATGTCTGATATTTAATTAAAGGCAGATAAATCTTTATTTCCTCTGGGTGTTTGGCCCCCGTTGTCTCGCCAGTGTCTGATCAGTGTGCGCGTCGGTCGTTAGTACGTCTGTGCGTTAATGTCACCATCGACGGATCCCTGTGCGTTCATTGTGCTCGGCGATGAAAAGCGGTTGCTGCTTGTGATGTGCTGCAGCGACGTGGGCAGGGCGGTGTGGGTACTTGTGCGTGAGGAGCCCTAAGTTGCAGAGGTTTTTTTTCTAATTGAGTCAGGGACTTATGCTGGCGAGGTAGGCGTGTGAGTGGGGGGGGGGACTAATCCCAAGCTGCTGTTGTTTTTCGTGCCTGCCGGCCTGACTTCAAAAACTTAACAGCAATAATCATGCAAAATGTGTGGCTTCACTTCAAAGCTCGACCTCAACTTTGCTCACACCCTTGCATCTTGCATTGTTTCATCATTTCCACCCGTTTCTCTCCTCCTTCACAGTTTTCCCCCGTTGAAAAACAAAAGAACGGCCGTTGACAGTGCTCTGGTCGTCGCCCTGCAGTGAAGAAAGTCGACCTTTCTTAAACAGCCTGAAATTAATACACTGAACAGATTAATCACACCTCCCGAGTTGTGGTGTTTTTGGCACGCACACTCAGACACACACACACACGCCACGTCGGAGGCCGGATGGTTTCTCTCTGACTGCAGTGTGTGGTCGTGGCAGAGTGAGCAGCAGCCTCCGCCTGCTGATAGCAGACATGTCAGACGTCAGCAGCACTCTCAGGGTGAGGATGGCGTGGGCGGCGAGGGTCGCTGAGGCCCATACGTGGCCAAAATGGGCAAATCCCCTCCACGTCAGCCCACGACGTGTCAGCAGTGAGCCACAGGGCTTCCCACTTTTGCTTTAAAGGTGCAGAACATCACGTCTCACCAGTAAATCCTCCACCTCAGATCTGACTTTGATTAAGTGATTTAATTTTTTACCAGAAACATGTTTTTCCACCTCTGGCTGTACAAAAGCTTCTTTTGTATCAGTAAACAAATAGGACATATTGACTGCTGCAGACCTGGATCAGTTAGCATGGCTACTATGACAGAACAGGAGGGAATCAGACTTGAGTTCAATGCGTCTTTTGTCTCACACGTTTGGCTTTCAGAACAATTTAACCTTCGACTGCAGTACAGACGTTGCCCCCAGAAGGCCACTCTTCCACAACGTGAACCCACTTAGGAGGATGAGTCATTTCACCGTGTGTCACAGAGATAAAACGTTTCGTCAGACTTTCTTAATAATGAAGGCACAGGTCGTTCAGCTCAGGGAGTCAAACGTATTGTCTCTGTGTACATGTCTGATTGCTCATGATCAATACCAAATCCACTTTATTATTAGGAGAGACAGGGAATAGTAGCAAATTTGAGAAACTGGAAACAGGATTTTTTTTTTAAAAAATCAATTAACTAATTAACTTGTTGACTTATTGATCATTTCATAACTGATTGACTTGTGTTGATCTTTGTGTGTCCATTATCTCTTTTGTGTGTCAGTGGCAGGTGATTTTGACTGTGAGACGCAGTAGGTGCATGTGAAAGCAGCAGATTTCCATGTTGGCACGTTAGCAGGCAGCAGGGCCCCTATAGCTGTTTCTGCAGTTCAGACTCTGCAGTAAAGTTTCACACACACATAAACACACTGCAGGAACACTGCAGTCTCTATCTGTATGTCACATAACCTCCGCCTACACACACGACGCCCACACACATCCTTGCCCAAAACACCCACACAAGTGTACTATGCGCAAAGACACACATACACATTTACACAGTCCCCGCCCACGCAGGCACACACGTGTTCAGTCAGACATAAGCCGCTCATACCATCCCACACTTTCTCAACAGACACAAAGTAAGACAAACCAGGGAGCCTGTGCAAACACACCAGCTTGAGCCCTGCGCATTCACACACACACACACACACACACACACACACACACACACACACATACAAACATTCTCCCAATGCACACAAGCTGCGGCCTCTTTCGGCAGTGCAGTGTCAAAAAACATGTTCTGCTTTTATAGAAAGAGAAGCTGCTCTCCGTCCACGTTTTTTTTTTGATTTTCACAATCTTTTACTTTCCATCCAGTGAAGTCACATCCACGCCCGACTACAATCTGTCTGCCACGCAAAACGGCAACACAACACTGGGTGGAGCAGACAATAGGAGTCACCGAGCACCAGAGGAGAGAGGAGTCTTTCTTTTTCTTACTGAAGTGCATAAATGCTTGGTTTTGACATCAGTCATGCTGTAGCCCATATTCTCTTCAAATGAAAAGGGACACTCCTTGACAAGCTCTACCACTGCCTGGAGACTGCATCATGCCGTGCCGTTGTTCCTCCTTTTTTTTTTTTCCTTCCAGAGAGGAACTTGGATGAAAAGAACTGGTTTTTTAGAGTGCAAAGTGCTGAGGATGTGGGCTGGTGGGAAGGGGAGGAGAGGGGAGGGAGGGAGGGAGACTGGAGGGAGAAGGGGAGAAGGGGAGCGGATCAGCGTGGGCGCTCTGACAGGGCGAGGGGCTGACAGGCCCAGGCGTGGGCGTGTCATTGAAATGTGTTTCTACTCCGGGGGGTTGAGAAGAAGGGAAAAAAAAAGTTCCAGGGAAATGGGAAAAGGAGAAGACGAGAACGAGACACTGCAGAAATTAAACGAACAGGCGTCTCCTGAAAAGTGAAATATGAGGAGGCTTCTTGCCAAATGAGTTATATCTACTGTTTGAAGGTTTTTCTGTGTCTATGTGTGTGTGTGTGTGTGTGTGTGTGTGTGTGTGTGTGTGGAGAGGTACAAATAAGAAATAAATAAAAAGAGACGCCTACGCATGGGGAATGATTGACAGGGTGGCATGAAAGCAGATTGCTGATGGCGTGTGAAAACTCTCCCTCTCTGTGGTGTTTAAGGCGAAATTAAAGGATGCGTGGATTTATTTTGTCTTAATTTGCTGAAACATTTCAAAACCTGAAGCATTGCTTTTATTTATCATTTTGACAGTGACAGCAGCCTCTATAGAAGTGTGCATATAAGACATTTGCAATTTGATTTAATGGGAAATGTACTATGTGGGGGGGTGGGGGTGTTTAAGGCACCAGTGAGACATTGAGATAAAGTTTGTGGGTCCGGGCGGAGCAACAGAATAAAAAGATTAAAAGATTAAAAAGATGGAAAAACTCTTGGAGATTTGGGGAAATAAAGCCCAGTTAGTAATGGATCTGGTTGCAGGAGGTAAATAATACAGTGATAATGGAGATTTGACATGGTTGTGTATTGAAACATGTGACTGACATGTCAGATGGAAAGTTGTGTATGTCTAACAAGGGGGTTAACGTTTGGAGGCGACACTGAACTAAACATATGGTGGGTAATAGCAGAGTTCACCTTTTCTCGGCCTTTCTCCTGAGCTTTATATTTCTTAGACATGAGAGTGGTAGATTTTGGCAGATGAACTTGAGCGGCGTCTTCTGTGAGAACAATCATGTAAATACGTTCTCTGTGCAGAGAAGAAGCAGCAGGGGTGTTAGTTAAGAAGCAAGGCAGTGGCGTGAAATTTGGTGAACTGGGAAACTGGGACTTGTGGGAACACGCCGCCTGGGTGTCGACCTACCTCAGCGTGTGGGTGGACATCCTATTTCCTGCTCCTGCCAGCGTGCTCGTTTTAATTTGCTCTTGTTTGGTTCTTGTTAGTTCTTGAGTACTGTGTGTGCGTGTGCGTGCGTGTGTGTGTATGTGTGTGTGTGTGTGCGTATACTGTGTAGGTGAGAGGAGGAGAATGAAGGCTAGGTGAGGAGGGAGATCAAAAGAGAGAGCTGTGGAGCTGATACACCTTCTCCGCCTTGTTTCTTTCAGAATTTGATTTGATCCCCGTCTGCTTAGAGGCTGATCCATGGGAACGCCGTTAGAAGGTCATATCTGCATAATAACACACACACACACACATATATATATATATATATATACACACACAGCAGGCAGATGGGGATTTATGGTCTGAAGGTGGGTGGACTGGAATCCTACCTGCAACCTGCTCCATGTGTACATTTGGAAAATACATCACAGATCAAAATATTTGCATGGAAGTTTATTGTTGACCTTGGGAACACATAGCGTGTCGAAACTTGGGCTTCCTTTATGAGCTTTTCCCAGAGCTGTCCACCACATGACGTGGTCCTCGTCAGCACTACTGATCACAACAGTGATGCAATGGACTGTAAATCTACCTCTACGTCTCATCAATCATCAATTAATAATTTATCATTTATGCCCATTTATATTCAAGATTCAAGATTCAAGATTGTTTTTATTGTCACTAGACATGTCTGGTGAAATTTCAGTGCAACCGCCGTGTCATAATATATACAATATAGTCCTATTACCTGCTTTTCTGTTGACCTGTTATTATATATAACTTGTATTTAAAGTTGAACCTTATCTTTTTGCTCTGTTAATATTCCTGTAGGATTTTATATTTAAATGTAATCTGCAGTTTAACTTTGATATTTGTTTTAGTTTCCTTCTGAAATTAATTAGAGGATCAGAAAAGCATGGCGTTCCACGCCGTCCGCCCCCACACAGGCACAAACACACAGACGCACACTCGTCAAATACTATTCTTCTCATCATCTGGGCTCTTGAAGACACATAAGAGGAGCCGCGGCCCTGAGATTGAATTGCACTTCTTTTATTGTATTTTATTGCTGCAGTGTTCTGGGTGTGGAGGCAGTGGAGGCAGTGGAGGTGGACGGTGGTGGGGGTGAAGGGTTTTCGGATGGGGTTGACGAAAGGAATTCTGGTTTCCATCCTGAGGGTGTTACAGTGGTGGCAGCTGGCCTAATTCCCCAAAATAGCTCATTGATGGGGAATCAGGCAGAGTCAGAGTGATGGTGTGGAGATTTGATTCGAGCTGCCGATGGCGCTGATGATTGCTGAGGGCGTCACTCTGCAGTGAACCACGACCGATACATTTACAAGCTCTCTGCTCATTCTCATTCGCTTCATCTGACCAACACAAATTGAAGGTTCAGCCAAATGCAAGTGTGTGTTTGCACTTAGCAGTAATATTTGGTACTTATTTCCATGTCTTATGCAGGACACCATGACCTCTGACCTGTGTATAATATTTAGGATTTTAGAATGAGGCGATCTAATTGTCACATCTGTATGAGGAGAAGCTCTACCAACTGTAGTGAAATATGGTTTAAATAAAGTAGAATCAAGCAGTTGCATTAGCAACGTAGAGGTGGTTATGACCTTAGCATCAATAACAGATGTTTCAGTTATAGTAGCAGCAAGAGTCATTGTATCGTTGACGGTCGTTAAAGTCGCTGTAGCAATGGCTAGCTGTGTTAAAGCATATTAGATTGCAGTCATTTATAATAACAATTGTAGTCTATTGAACCACAAGCAAAAGTAGTAAGAATTAGCCATACACACAAGAGAAGTCAGCGCAGTGAGTACAGTTCATACTGGAAATATTATTAAAAGTCTGCAGGCATAATAATACTTACATTAGTGGTTGTAGAATTATTAGTTATTGTAGTGTCAAAACAAGTAGTATTAATACCACTGAAACTAAATAGTAAAATTAGTAGTAGCATGGTTAAATTGTAACTATTATTATTCTGCAGTAGACATTAGGTTGTAAAAATGTGACTGTGTTTTTTTTTTTTTTTGCATTTCTCTGTCACACTGTGTTTTCCTAGGTTCAAACAGTTTAATGACCTTTAATGGAGGGACACTGACAATAGTACTGAATCCAAATACAGACGAGTGTTTTCGCTGTCTGTGCTGTACCAAAAAAACACCCTCAGACTCAGTACAGAGGACTTCCTGCTACCCATGTCCCTGAGTTGGAAACCATTTGCATGTCCTGTCACACTGCTGATGATTGTGACATTGTGAAATTCAGATTTGAACATTTACATACAGACCTGTTTCACTGACGCACTCGACTTAGCAAACGCGCACGTGACCATAGCTGTGTGTGCAGATATCACTGAGTGATAACGACCACACACACAGCCTTGTTTTATTCATAATGTGATGCAGGCGTTTCTCGGGCATGACAATCTGTTCACAGCACTTTTATCAGATGTTGGGAATGTCTCTTTAATTGTGAAAACACCTTTCTAAATTGACGAGGAAATTTCCACTGTATGTATTAAAAAAGTATCATTAGAAACACAATTTAGACATCAATTTAAAAAACAGCTTGGCATTTTACAGGCATACAATATACAAATAAACACATCCTTTATCAATAAAATGTAAATGTGGACAAAAGTGTACAAAGAAATGCATATATATAAATACGTCCATGTATGTTAACTTTAAACAATAACATAACACTAGCACCGCGTGCATATATTTAATATTATATTATTAAATATATGCAGTATTATTAGCCTATTGTGTTGAGACAACATACCACAATGTGTGTATGAAGTATATAGATGTCCAGGACGGTGATACATATATGTGTGATCATAATGTACCCGTAAATCATACACATTATTTTTGAACTGTAGACATATTCAAATTTTCCAAATGGAGTAAAAGAACGTTTTAATGAAGAAAAAGTAGAAAACCCTCAGCTTTGTTAACGACCTGAAAGTTTTAAACCCCATGTATCTTATCAAAGTGCATTGATCAGTGTCAGTATCTATCAACTATTTACATCATTGACTGTTGAGGATGAAATAATGGAATAAAATCCATAATAATAATAATAAGAAGAAGAAGAAGAAGAAGAAGAATTGGGTTGGAGAACATGAAGTGTGCAAACTGCTGTGTCTCTGAGTCTTTGTGGGTGTTGAACCTGCCTGTGTTTGGTATTCCGTGCAGAAAGCCTCCCACGCCCCGTGTGTCCGCCCACGCGCGGATTTGCGTCACGCAGGGAGCAGCGTGGGCGAGAGAGAGAGAGAGAGAGAGAGAGAGAGAGAGAGAGAGAGAGAGAGAGGGGCTCTGTGGCAACCGTGCGGAATATCCCACTTCATTCTGCTGCCGCGTCAAGCCGCTCGCGGTGAGGACGCGGCAGACAGGACGTGTTAACAAAATAAAAGCGTTTTGCTTTGAATGAACGAATCCGTGTCAAGCGTTGAACCTTCATTGGCTCTCAACTCATTGACTTTGTTGTGATTTTCGAAAGCCACGTTTGAAGTCATTGTGATGTTGTGCTGCATTTTAAAACTTGTCACCAAATGTTTTGATTCAATGTTCAAGCATCAAACCAACGGTGCCAAATCAAGTAAATACAGTTTCAATCTAACCAATCAGTAAATTAATTAATATAATGATAGAATTGAACATGAATGTAGCTTAAAAATCATTTAATGTTTACAACAAGCTGGAAGTGTAACTGATCGTTTTCCGCGCGCGCGGAAACCGGGGCTTTTGTTTTGTTTTGTTTTGGCAGGCGGAAACGGTGCGTTGCTGCGTTTGCGTGGACGGCGGTGGGGAGTGGAGAGACGCTGGGAAGGGACACACGCTCACACACAGACAGAAACACGCACTTGCACACACGCATCATACCCGGATACACACGCGACGCACACTCGGAGGAAAAAAGACGCAGGAAGGTCAGCGACGCTGTGACCGAGTCTCCGCGCTGGTTCCCTCAGCGACAGGAGAGAAAAGTTTCCGGACATAGAGGTGTGTCGCCCCCCCCCCACCAGTTCATCACATTTTGATTTTTGACATTTTGATCTCGGCTGTGGGATTTTTTTTTTTATTTATTTTTTTTCATAGTGGACTTTGTTCGCGCAGAAATTGACACTCGGGGTTTTGTGTTGTTAAACAGTGAGGA
>JAFBJQ010002205.1:539372-580275 GCA_016785345.1 Trinectes maculatus
TGTGTGTGTGTGTGTGTGTGTGTGTGCCATGGTGTGCCTGTGTTGGCCGTACTCTCCAGGTGAAACTGAACTGAACTTGCTCAACTTGCTTTTTGAAGCAGGCAGGAGTTTGGTTATCATTATGCCATTCACAGCCACCTATTACACCCAGGACACCAGCACTCACTCCTGTACACTGGAGTAAGATGGCAGGCGGTTCGACATCGGTTCGAGAGTGTTTGTGCAGAGGGAAAGTGAAGTAACACAAAATATGAAAGGCTAAAAGAATAAATTGAACCACAGTTGCTATTTCAAGGAAAACACATGGAAGTGATCATTTTAATTCTCCAGAAGGAGGTTTGTCATGTCAATTTACCTGCTACATTCACAGGAGTCAACATTTACACTGCAGCTAAATATAATGACTGAGTTCACACTGCAGACTGAGTGGTGAAAAAAAAAAACCCCAGCACAACACAGCATCTGTGCCAAAGTGACAAACCTCTTTTAGTTACTCTGTTAAATGCTGCATCTAAAAGTACTTTTATTGTCAATCCATCTGCTAGGTCTTTTCTTCATCAGTATGGTCAATCTTAGGGCCTCATTCAACAGCATGCGAAAGCTCTTCCTCCTATTATTATATCTTCAGTAGGGGGGTCCCGATATCTTTTTCCAGGCCGAGTACAAATACGAGTACTTAAGCTTGAGTTCCCGCTGGTACTCGGTATCTGTACCATTCTGTCTTGCCTCTCTTTTGTTTGTTGTAAAGTTGGTCGTGTCGTGCAGCTGCGAGCAGCAGCAAACTTCTTGGAACTTTGCATTGTGTTTGGCCTTGGGCAGCGAAGGAGATGTAATGACGTCACCTTGCAGTAAAGTGGCATCGGTTGCGGAGTGTTGGAGTATTTTTGAGAGTACGAGTTCTTGAGACCGGTTTCAGGGCGGATACTGATACCGGTAGAATTGGGACACCCATAATATTCAGCTATAACTCATAACACTCAGATATAACTCGTAACAGGTGACTGTTTGTATTTATGAAGAATATAGGAAGCATCGCTGCTTTATTTTATCTTGAATGTTAACGTAAGGGCAACTTTTGTCAGCAGCAACCAGCGCCCACACCAGTAAAATAGAGGGCAGCAACGTGGAAGCTGCTCCACTGCAGGTCGAGTGTCGTAAACTTGTTTTGTGCCTTTTAAAACACTTCAGCTTTTTGGTGTGATTTTACTACATAGCAGATATGAGTAACACATTGTTAAAGTTTTTTACTAATTTTTTTAATTTTAGAAATGTAAATAAAATTTCAATTTAAAATAGTTTAGGCTATAGATCTCATGCCCTGTGCCATTGTTCATCCTGTATACTTGGCACAACACAAATAAGCATTAAATTATGTGTCCGCAGCATTATCCCGGTTTACTCACACAATAGGACGAGCACCAGGTGAAGCCGTCACATCAGGTTATCAGAGTAATTGTATAATTAATACAATCAAACTTTGTAACAATAGAGAAAAAATGTTCTTTCTGGAAACAGTGACATCAACGTGATGGCTGTGTCACACCTTTCGTGTTTAAAGTTTCACGACACATGGTAAGAAAGATGGATGGTGACGATTTTGAATTTAGTGAAAGTACCCCACCTGACTGACATGATGGGAGTTATCAGCAGCGCTGGTTTCAGTTTGTCTACAATTCGATTGGTCAGTTTTTCCGTTTGCTTCGGGTTGTGTTGGGTGTTGTGATGGCAGCAGACACATCGTGATGAACTTCCTGTCTTTCGTATTTTCCCACAGTGATTTTGCTGTATCATTGTAGCTGAGTGCAGGTCAGGAAATCAGCAAAGGCTCTATTATTTGTGGTTTTAGTGGAAATGAAGATAGGGAGGGTACAATGCAGTAACTGTAGTTCGTACTGTCTTTCGTTTTCCCGGCTCACTCATTCTGAGTGGAGGCCTGTCTGGCTCCCTGGGCTGAGGCTCTCTGGGCCTATTCTGGGCGAGGCGAGCCCACCACCTACACATCCTGCAGGGGTGGAGAGAGGCATGTGGTCCTCCCAGCAACCCGGGCCTGCTGACTGCCACTCCTCTGTTAGCGAGGCTTCCACAAGCCTCACAAGCCTCATTCAGGTCTCCACTGGAGTTCTCTCTTAAGTCGAGGCACTGATTTGAGCGCTGCTCTCTTTTTTTTAAGGGTTTAGATGGTAAAAGTGGCGGTTTTAAGCAGAAACGCCTCTGCCGGCTTGTCAGGGCAGCAGTCGCCCAATCTTCTCAACCAGGTTCAGTGTATTCACAGGGTTCTGTTAATGTGGAGTCTCATGCATGTAGAATCTAGAAGAGTTTATTAAAGAATACAAATTTGTCTTGTGCATTCAAGCAGATGATGACATGAAAGCACCGCAAGAAATATCTGTCCTTTCGCTGTAGGTCAACAAGTGTAAAAACGACAGAACTAGCTCCTTAAATGCCAGCTATGTACTCCAGTCCTATCAGTGCCATTCAGGTGGAAAATGTTTGGCACTTGTGGCATTCCTGATAGAAAACGTGTCCATCCAGTTGCCACATTTAACCTTTTCACACAACCGTCGAGGCTGTATACACTAAAATCATGCATCTGCCAAGAATACAGTTTACAGTATACATACATATACATATGTGTGTGTGTGTGTGTGTGTGTGTGTGAGTGTGTGTGTGCGTGCGTGTGTCTAATCTATGTCAGGGGTCTAATGGACTTGTTCTCTGTTTTCTCTCAGGTATGGCAGCGGTGTTGCCGAGGACCCTGGGTGAGCTGCAGCTCTACAGGATCCTGCAGCGAGCAAACCTGCTTTACTATTACGAGGCCTTCATCCAGCAGGGCGGTTTTCTGTTGAGCTCACTATATAGTGCACTACATTTATATCCCCTATGTAGGGAGTAGGGAGTAGGGGTTAGGGGGCGATTTCGGACACAGCCTATGTCAGGGGTCTAATGGACTTGTTCTCTTTTTTCTCTCAGGTATGGCAGCGGTGTTGCCGAGGACCCTGGGTGAGCTGCAGCTCTACAGGATCCTGCAGCGAGCAAACCTGCTTTACTATTACGAGGCCTTCATCCAGCAGGGCGGCGATGATGTGCAGCAGCTGTGCGAGGCCGGCGAGGACGAGTTCCTGGAGATCATGGCCCTCGTCGGCATGGCCAGCAAGCCACTGCACGTGCGCAGACTGCAGAAGGCGCTACGTGACTGGGTCACCAACCCGGCTATCTTCAACCAGCCACTCACCTCGCTGCCCGTCTGCAGCATCCCTGTCTACAAGCTGCCCGAGGGCTCTCCCACACTGCTCGCCGCTCAGGACCGAGCAAACACCGCCAGCGTCAAGATCCCCAAAGCTGTTGCGGCGGCCTGCTCAGATCCAGGGAAGCTGGACGTAGCGCGGGACAAAGTGTCAGCCGGGTCGCCCCTGCAGGGCAGCAGTGAGGCGCGATTCTGGTCCGGTCACAGCAACGACAGCGAGCATAGCCTCTCGCCATCAGACCTCGGCTCTCCATCCTCACCCAGAGACACTCTGGAGGCTCTGGATGCTGCAGCAGTCCAGTCGGTCCTAGAGTGTGTGGACAGGATGGCACCTGGACTTCCTAAAACAGACCTGTCCGAGGTGAAAGAGCAACTGAAGAACAACAAAAAGCTTGCAAAGATGATTGGACACATCTTTGAAATGAGCGACGATGACCCACGGCGGGAGGAGGAGATTCGTAAATACAGTGCGATCTATGGGCGCTTTGACTCCAAGAGGAGGGACGGCAAACATCTGACACTGCACGAGGTTTCAAAAAGATCTTTATTTTCCTGAAATTGTCGGTGAAATGTTTTGGTGTCGTCCCTGAACTGTGCTGACGTGTGTGTGATTTGTAGCTGACAGTGAACGAGGCAGCGGCTCAGCTCTGTATGAGGGACATGGCTCTGTTGACACGTCGGGACGAGCTGTTCGGACTCGCGCGTCAGATTTCCAGAGAGGTCACCTACAAATACACCTACCGCACCAGCAAGTAGGAAATACCACACATCGTTACTGATCTGTGTTTATTTCTGCTTTTTTACATCCATGCTTTTCACTTTTTTGAGGCTTGATGCACGCAGGCACCATTATTAGACTTGATGAAATATATTTCCTGTTTCTCTGAAGGTCTCGCTGTGGAGACAGAGATGAGCCGTCCCCGAAAAGGATAAAAACAGAGGTGTGGTCAACACTCAGATGAAAGCCCAAAAAGTCAACCACCACCATGAATTAATACCAAAGATAATTCTTGTTACATTGAAACACTAAAGTGGTAGAGTTGAGATTTTCTGTTGTAGTTTTGGTATCTGGTATCATCAGATTATTTCACAAGTCACAAGTCTTTGTTGTGTGTCACCTTTGACCTTCTGCATTTTTGTTTGTAACAATGTTGCGCACAAACCTAAAGTTTATTCCGATAGTTTCTCTCATTGGTTATTTGTCAACGGTGGAAAATGTCTGAGTGACACAGTACAGTCTCCCCGTTCATCTCTTGACACACTTGGCTGAGTCGTCTTTGAGCTCTGAATGGCTCCTCTCAGTTTGTAAACTGATGATTGAGAACATGTGGCGGCTGCAAACTCTGCAGGGATTCAGACCCCGATGAAAACCTGCAGATGGACCGACACCTGCCCTCCAACACTACTCTGAGCTCCTAAAGGAGGGGGGTTTCTCTCTGATTCACTTTTAGGACGCTCCTCTGCAGAAACAGTTGTCAGTTGTTTTTATCGTGACAGGAAATCCAAACATTAGAGATATTTAGAAACAATAACATCTGGAATATGGTTATATAAGAAAGAAAAAAGACTCATTTTATACTGATCGTAAATATAACCCACAGTCCTGTGTTTGACACCTTCAGGAGAACTTCTTCGACATCCAGGAGGCACTGCAGGCCATCCACATGAGACAGGAGATGCTGAGGGAGCAGCTGGCCTGCGCCAAGTTGAAAGGAGAGGAAACAGTTGGGCGAAACCTGCAGGTGTGTAAAACCCATGGTGCAACATCCACAGCGAGCAGCAGTGTGGTAATCGGAGACCTCATGTCGCAAATACAACATCAGGTTGTGAATATTTAGAAAAACTAAAAAGACAACAAATGTATTTCTGAAAACAAACAAACGTTTGTCCTTCATTTGATGTGTTGACAATGAGTGATGGGAGTCTGTCCTATTTGCCATTGCAACATTAATTAATTAATCGATAAATATCATAGCTTTACAATAAATGATTCCATGTAGAACTATGAAAATCAGGGGTGATTGTGTGTGTTTTTTTTTTTTTTGAAATGCTGAAAACAAATGTGTCTCAGTTGCAGATATGGAAACAGAGTTCCATGTCAGCTGATGTTTTGTGGCAGCAGGATCCAGTTTGATCCCAGTTAATGGTCTTTATTGGTTTCCATGCTGCTGCTGTGGCTTATTCCTAATTAGAGTCAGAGTGTAGGAGGAGAGCTTTATGATAACCCATTAGCTGGAAAACACACTCGTGTTAACTGTGTGTGTGTGTGTGTGTGTGTGTGCCCCTTCGCTCCTTACTGCATGATGTACATATGTCTTGCCTTGTGTGCGTCTCCGTGTGTATCCCGGTCGATCGGTTTGTTTGTGCGGCTACAGTTACACTTGTCACGTTGATGTGATTTCCAGAAATCGCATTCAGAGGGAGAAGAGATTTCATGGCTGCGTTCACAGCGCCTGCCTTCTGAACCTCCCATAACAATTTGAAGTGACAGCGGCGTGCCGACTGACAATAACCAGTCATCAGTGCTGTTTTTATTCCCCAACATTTCACCTCCAGTTTGGGCGATAATGAAGTGTCAACTCGCTGACTGAATTAGACAGACGATCTTTGTTTGTGTAATAATATATATTTCTGATGGTCAGAATTGCAGTTTCAGCTGTATAACTATGTGTTACAGTCGGCTCTGGGACACTTCTACCAGCCAGACAATAAATGCTTATTACGACATTAGAGCCGAGTCATATGTTTGTCTTAACTTGATCCTCCGTGAATTAATAATTGCAAACTGGTTTTGTTGGTCAGATGCAGCTGGAGCGTCTGCTGGCGCGGCAGATGGAGATCCTTCAGGACGCTGCCGTTCAGGAGCGACTCCAGGCTCTGGACTGGAGGATCCCCCCCGCCGCTTTAAAGTACCTCAGTGATGCACAGAACACTAATGGAGCCAGTGCTGATGCCAGCAGAGACAACCAAGGTTAGGACCGAGCCTGTGATCCACACAAGCAACTTTTAAATCGACCAGTTGTTTTTAATCTTAAGAACAAGCTGTTGCTATTATTTTCTTCAAAGATGCAGGGAACTGTTTCAGAAGCTCTGTGTGGATTTGCCTGTTGTTTGTCTGTGAAGAATACATCTGTGACACTGGAAAACTGACATTTATGAGATGATGACTGTTGCCAATTGATTTCACTGTCAGAGTAACAGCTGTAGCAGCTGTAGCCGTAGACACAACACGCAGGCTAATCCATAGCAGGGCTCATATATGGACTCAGCCCAGTCTGGGACTCGATTGTTTATTGACATTTTGAATGTAATGGTGCTCGGCTTAGCTGCAACAGCTACTTTGCTCCTGCAGCCTCAACGAAGCTAAAAATCAAAAAGACGTAACAGAGGTACATTTTCTACATTCATGAGATGAGTCCCTTCAGTAAAATGCATTTTGTAATTCAAATAATACAGACATTTTTGCTTTCAATTAAGTATTAATTTTTATGTAATTGGTTCACTGTTACCTCCTTTATCCAATAAGGGGTAAACCTCCAGGTGCAGCAACAGTCTTCAGCCAATTTGCTGCCCATTGTTGCTCTTTATGCTGATTCAGAGCCTAATTGGACTTGATCTTTGCGACATTCATTTGATGAGATATATTTCATGTATGTGTCCTTTCCATCCACGGAATCACGCGATGTGTACTCGGCTCCGTGGATGCAAAGGACACATACAGCATACAGTCGCAGCTTTTCCACACCCTGTTTTTGCGGCTGTCACTCCCCCCCCCCATCTCCAGTTTTTTTTTTCATAGGTGAGACAGAGGAGAGAGAGAGAGAGAGAGAAACAAGATGCATCATTATTCAGTATCTTACTTCTCCTCCAGGCCTCATCTCATTTTCATCCTTTTCCTCCCTCACCCACTCCCAACAGCTCATTATACCACTGGTCCCACAAATCCCACAATGCACCTGTAATTATCACGCCCACGCCTGTTTACCTCCAGCCAGTTGCCTGGAGGGGGCGTCTCTTTCTCTCTCCCTCTCCCTGTCATTTGTTTTTTTCTTCTTCTTTCAGTCCTCCGCTTATCCTAACCTCTCTCCTCTTGCAGCTTTTCCTCTCGATCTCTATGCCACTGTCACTTCCTCTTTCCTGACCCCTGTTTTTTTTCTTTTTGTCCCTCACTATTTACTGTATATCAGCAGAGAGCAGTTCATTGGTACAAAAATACTCTTAAATCTTCTGCTCCGTGTGTTTCTCTCTTTGTTTCTTTCTTGGTCTCAGTGGGATCAAGGCAAACACGAGGGATCAGCAGCTCAACTCGCACAAACACACTCCTTTTCTTACCACTGGGACTAGTACTGAACACGTAAAACAAAGCCAGCCTTAGAAGAACATCTGCACTGATGTTTGCCTTTTTTTCCTATTTGGATTTTAGTCAAATTCAGTTTGATTTCACCACGGTGACAAATGGAACACCGCAGGAAAAGTCAGGCATAATTTTATTACAAATTATTTCAATGCAGTTTAATGGTTGATCTTAAAAATGAACTTTTCATTCAAATAATTGCATTGAACTATGGACAAGGATTTAAGGAGTGTTTGTCTTATTTTTCAAGATGATCGTCCAATCAACTTGCGGGTGGTCAGTCAAAGCATGCAGGAAGGAGAGCTCCCTTTGGGCAAGCAGCTAGCCAATGAACTGAAGCGTCATCACAACCACAACCACAACCACAACCACAACAACAACAACAACAACAACACAGATGAGACCAAAACACCAGCAACAGGTTTGTCATTTGGGGCTCTAGCTACAGACTTTATCAGGGTTTAAAGGTGCACGATGAGATCCTGCATGGTTTCGGCGCAATTTCACGTTCTAGCCAATCACTGACATGATGGTTGGGGTGGGGCTTAGCGCCCCCAGTGCGACAGAAATGAAATTGCGTTGAAATCATGCAGGATCGCATAGTGCACCTTTTAAAGCTAGCAAAATAAAAAATTGTGCAGTAATCGCATGAAATTTATTCTACAGTCACTACGAAAACAGGAGTCTGCAAGGCTTTAGTTGCCTTGTACAACTTTTTGCTGATGCAACGGTTATTATTCTGTTTCTTCAGAAAATGGGACGTCGCAGCGAGTGCCCACCAACACGGAGAAGAAGACCATCAAGTCAGAGCCCGAAGACACCACATAGTGCCTCCCACCAACCAACCTCCCTTATACCCACTCCCACTTCATTCTACTCACACTTGACAGTATGCAGTTATTACCCGTCAATAGATACTAAGCAAGCACAGCCACAGTAGAGCCTTAACAACCAATGTTGCCTCATGAATAGCATTTATTTTCTTTGATTTTGTCTTTTTTTTATTTCAAAAGTATTTGCCAAAGCACCTTGGGAGCATGCCGCGTGCTCTACAGGTCTTTGTCTGTTGATTAATTGTACATGTTTAGATATATGTGTAATTTAAGAGTGATCTGTTGCAGACATTTGTATACTCTTTACCTCTGCCTGGGTGTTATTTGTGTTGCTTTCTTTAGACAGCCAGGTTGAAGGGCTGTGTCGCCAGGGCTGAGTCTTAACTCATGTGTTGGTAACAATTTATATGACTTCCACAGAGTCTGGTTCACTTTAGATCTGAACCTGCAGATGCTGCCAGAATATATCCACCATTTTCAAATCCAAAATATTTGAAGTGATTCTTCTAGAACTGATGGACCTTGTTCCAAACTAAAAAATACAGACAAATATTGAATGATTGCCATTAAACGTGCCACAGATATTCCCAGAAGATAAATCTTAAAACGGAATTGAAACCATTGGCTTTTAATGTGATACAACCTGCAGATCGTAAATATTCACGATCCAAGGATGATGTATTCCGTTATTTTTAGTGTTTAGATTTAAAGTCTGTTTAAAACATGGTGTATTAGCTTTTGTGGTGTCAGATTTAAAGGTTAATTTCACCTAATCAGTATCACCCGAATATTAGAAATACTTTTAGAAAAAATTTAAAGGCATTTGTTCTAAATTTTAATGCACTTTTGATCCCTTCATGAGAAATGAGTTGGCGGATATAAAATTAGAGATGACATGTTATATTAATCATGGCAAGCATATATGAATATTTATTGTAAAAAAAATAAACAAGTAGTAAGCACATCATATAGGTAGTGACACAATGTGTTAATTAAAGGCCAGAATTGTAATTGTCTATAGGCAACAGTGGCTGGAGACAAAAGCTATTTTTGTGATGTTTCAAATCAACTACAATTGTTCATAATCAGTTAAAAGCAATAGCCAAAGATCAGGCAGCAATTTGCTGGTGACTTGTGGTTGTTTCCCTGGCCACCACCACCACACATCTTCTGAGCCTCGTCATTCTCCCGATTCTACCTTAGGTATCTGTAGTTGTACTGTAACTCAGAATTAAAGAATAAAAGTACTGTAGGGAGACTGGGTTAGGATTCAGCCCCTAAAGCATGGTAGTATTTTGTCATTCGCTTCCAATGGAAAACTGAAGAAGTAGGATGTATCCTTCCCTCTTCACTGTGTATATTTATGGGAGGTAATTTATGAAGAGAATACAGTATATAGGAGCTGTTGTTGGAGGACAACAGCTGTGGACCTCTTGTCATTCATCTTGGCAGGATGGATGGGCTGGCATGCCGGAGTCCAAGCTAATTGGTTAATTTCTCTTTGTAATTTATCAAAACACTGCTGTTCAACCATAACCATGCATCTACAAACAGGGATTAATTCAGGAAGTAAGATGCCTGTGTGTTCTGTAGAAGTCATCTAACAAGCTTTCAGTAGGCTGCAAGGGTCGCACAATCCACTCAATATGAAAACAAACGACAATAATAAAATACTGCAGGTGTGTTGTTTTTACAAAAACAGCAGCTAAAAGCAAAACTTCTGTTCATTGCTGGCTTTGTGGAGTGGCAGTCTATGTTCTGTAAATAGTACCATGATACATAGCGTTAGCCTAATCTCTCAACCAGGGTTTTCTCCTTCGTCAAGTGTAACTTTGCTGTAGATTTTTGGTGTCAATGCAGTGTTCATGTATGTACAACAAAATCATAAAAAAAAAATTCTTAAGTGTCAATGAGAAAAAAATACAACAGTGTGAAAGTGTGTGGTATATAAAAACATGCTTTACATGATGGTAATGTTGATTAGCCTTAGCTCTAAACTGTTTTTAATCCACCTGTGATGGCCATCAGTGCATATTTCAAAGATGTGTTTTTGCTGTTTAGAGGTAGATACATTACAAATAAGTGTTCACTGTGTTTTTGTGTGTTTCACCACACTGTGTAAATATGTCTATTAGGTCCAAGATAATAATAATGTCCTCCCAGTGTAGTCTAACACTCCCGTCCCTGCAAATAGTTTAGTCTCACTCAGCGTAATGACAGACCGATGCAATATTTATGTAAGTAATATGTCAGTTTGCAACCATCATTCCGTCATGTGCTCAGTAACTGTACGTCTGTCTTCAGGGTGGGAATTCACCTACATCGTGGGAATTGTTTGTGTTGTTTGTCACTTTTAGTGAACAAAGGCACTGTATTTGTATTTAAAGACATAGTGCTCTTCTCACAAATTCTAGCTGCCACTGTGGCAAGAGCTTATTTGAGGTTGTGATCAGTGGTAAAACTCTAGTTCACTATAGTTACAGTGACTTGTGGATAGGTAAAGCCTTTGTGGTTTGGGAAAAACAAACAACAAAAAAAAAAAATTCCAGCCTGATTGGTTCAAACACTGGCTTAGTTGTGGGGACTGTTGAACGACGTCTCAGAGAACAGACCGTGTCTGACCTGCCGTCACACTGATCACCATTCTCTTCACTGTTTGTTGTAAAGTGATAGTTTAGGCTTCACCTAGTTATGCACCTGTTTTTTTTTTAAACACTAATATATTTTATTTGTTATACACATAAACATTAAACTTTATTTTTTGAACTCTATTGTATGGTGCGTTCTGTGTCGTCCTAGTTAAATTCCTACAAAAATTGTAATGCTGGTGATTTAAATGGAAAAAAAACTGGCATCATAATTAGGGCAGCAGATTACAGAATTCAGTCATTATATATGACTGAGGATGTTGTCATGTATGAAGTTAAGTGACTAATAGGACAGAAAAGGTGTTGTGTAGTGCACTAATAACATGTTACACGAAGGAAAATGTTTTGCTTGATTATATATTAGCTTCAGACTACAGGGAGGCCGTTTCAGTGTCTTCTCCAAGAACTAACTCGTTGCTGGTTTGAATCTGAGCTGCTAAGAACCATCGATGTGCCTTTGAGTAGCAGCAGTGTGTGTGGATACAGAGAAGGGTGGAGCTGGAAAACAGCAAAAGATCCTTGGTGGTCTTTCCATATAAGTACAGGTGAGGAGAGACTCGGGAAGCATAAAGGAGGAAAAGTGACTCAGAAAAAAAACTGTCTTCTGTTTTTTTTTCTTTTTTTTAATTTTAGCGAGATGAATCCCTTTGCAGGCCATTTGCATCAGCGTCACATCAACACATTGTGAAACTGGCTGATGACTCACTGTGACGCAAGTCATTTTCACATACCTCCCATCATTCTCTCCCCCCTCTCTCTCTCTCTCTCTCCAGTCCCTCCACCTCCCTCACTCCTCGCCTCCACCCCCAACGTCCTTCTCACACACACAGACACACACGCACACACATGTAGACAGATTTTCTCTGGAGAATAGCTCGGCTCATGAACACCCACGCTGGTTGCTGTTCACAGTGGCAGCCCTGCTTGGCACTCAAATGGCCACCCCTCCTCTCCCTGTCCTCCTCCTCCCATGCAAGTCACTGATGATGATGATGTGTTGCTGTGGCAACGGCTCAATGTGGGCGGCTCCACAGGCGGTGGGTGGAAGCCAGCCGCTAAGCAGCGTGGGAGGGATCTGCCGAGCGCACCCATCACCCTCATTTTGAAAGGAGCAGGAAGCTGACTGCTTTTGAGAAGGTGTGGGTGTTGGTGAATTATCGCCTCTCCTCCCTGCAGCTTCGTTAGGGATCGCCTTGTTTGTCTCCCTTCCCTCCTTTGTTTACTTCTCTACCACTGCATGCAGTAAAAATGCGGCTCGTCATGGGAGATTTTTGTGCAAAATTAAACTTGAAGAGCTGCTGTTGGTTTGAAAAACTGGCACATTTGTCTTATTCTTACATAAGTTGTGAGGGCTTCTCAAGGTAGACAGAAAAACATGGACATGTAAGAGTACAATTTAGGCAAACAGTGGGCTTCCACTTAAAATATTATAGTTTGTCAATTAAATATGTACATGAGATCACTCCATATGTGGCTGTCTCACCTGAGGCTGGAAATTTGCAAGCAAAAGTATAAAAATCTATAATGTGCTCCTTCTGGAGTGTGCATAAAATCTTAAAACTGTCCATGTACTTTTGGCCATAAGGTGCACAACTAAGCCGATAATCTAGGTGCGGTTGCATTCCCCTTCATATTTGAAGCTCAGTCAAGTGTTGTTGTTACTGAAAGTGTGCATTCCTGTAAAGTAACCTGCATGTAAAATTCTTTGGAAGTCCCCTTTAACTGTTGACCTGTTTGTATGGTAATCAGGCCTGCAGATTTTGACTTTGCTCCAGAAGATTTAGCCCAAATTCACAAATGTTTCATGTTTCAGTTGAGGCATGTTTACTCAGCGTCAGTGTTTGTTTTACCCCACATTGAGCTCCAGGTGGGTGGAGTTTACTGCAATTGAGATAAAGTCAGATAAAAGTTAGAAGACACAGAAAAGTCAACTAAAGCAACATGCAGAGTACTTTCCAGTGAGTAATTTCTCTTGTAGTGGTACGTCTTTATTTTATGCCAGATATAAAATTTCCACCCACTGTGGCTGCTAAAGAGGTCAAGACAGATATTAAAATGCTGTCTGACGCAGGTCAAATGCAAGAATAATGTATCACAACCAGATTTTATACATATAAAAGGAATTTGACCTTAACGCAACATTTTTATAACATGAAAACAAAAATATATTGTTTTAAATCCAGATTTTTATGCAACTGTAGCTAAACAGGTGTGGCTGGTAATTGCGAAACAAACCATAATAACAATATATGTGAATTGTAACTGATTAGTCCCTGCGTTTAGGATCTCTTTTGTATTTTTTATTATTTTATTTTTGATTAATTGTGATTGTGTGAATGAGGCCTTGTTGCACATGTGCCATACAAAATGTATTTCTATCCAGGAGATAGTGCTTCAACTCGACTGCCATCTGCTGTAAAACTGTTAGATTATAGGCAGTACCATAATTATACACACGATGTCAGAGCAGGACAAGACATCACAACATGCGTCTGGCATCAGTGCTGCTCAGTGCAGATTTATTTCTTACATCTGTATTTTAATCCGTTATAAAGCTGTGTCTGAATTAACGTACATAAACATATGGCATATGCACAAGACACCATGTTTAAAAAGAAGCAACAACAAAAAGAAAAAAAACAACAGAACAGCGTATAATTATTTAAATTACTATACAACCTCTCGTTGAATAATTGAAGGATCTTTATACATCAACATCAACATATGCATCTTTATATTCTTTACTTCTTATATATAATACTCAATTATTGATTGATAATTATCAATAAATACTTGTAAATATATGCATATAATGGCTGTAAACTAATTGTTTGCCGTCAGAAGAGACGGAAATAAAAGAGCCAATAGAGAACTAGCAGGCCCAGCAATTTTTTTGATTGACAGCGCTTCCGACCAACGAGGTGCAAGAAGCCGTAAACTGCGCACCAATCAAAACTCAATGCAAGGTGAAAGGTTGGTTGTAGCCCACAGAAGAAAACCGTTAGTCGGCTGATTAAACTGACAACTAGTCGCACCTGACCTGTAGTTTTGTTATTGCCCAGTTTTCAGGAGTTAGTCGACCCGGATAGTTTGAAATGTTATATTTTCGGTCCACTGTAGCGCTCAACGAGTTGTTTCAAACCCAGCTGAAACGTCCGTTCACATGCAGAGTCGGGTTGAGCGGCGTCGCGCCGGAACGGAGGACGCCGGGCAGAGGGAGCTTGTTAGCGGCTTGCAGAGCTCCGCTACCGGGCTCCATCAGGAAGTACGGCGTGAGGGGCTTTTGCACCAAAGGCGACGGACCCAATGAAGCTGCTAAAGAGTCTTCGGCGGAGAAGTAAGTACCGTTAGCCCAGTCTGTGAGCATGTTAGCAGCTAGCTGCACTGTTAGGCCGAAGTGAATGTACAATATTTAAATTTAATGCGAGAGGACAGACCGGTAGTTAGCAGCCGGGGTGGCTTAGATAAACAGCTATAAGTATCCATTCATCAAACATAAATTCTGAATCAGACCATGTGATAATAATATAATAATTTGATTGTGCAAAATAACCAACTGTGTGGACGTGACCGATAATGGAAGCACGTACCTTGCAGCCAGTTGGCTTGACAACCAGGAGCTCCAGCTGTGTCCTCCATCCCATCTTGTCGAGCTCCTGAGACATCAAGCTGAGCTGTTTATCTATAGTTTAAAAATCATTAATCATATCAAAATCAAAATAAACAGCAGTGTCTAACTGTGTCTAAAGTACCGCTTTGATGAGCATCTTTTAAAACAGATCGAGCCTCAAGGCCACGTCTAATGAAGGTCAGTCAATATGATGCTAAATAAGAGAAACCATTATGTGTAAAGTAAAGATGTACAATGTTACCAGTATAGCATGTTGTTACCAGTTTAGCTGACTGGTTGTCATCAACATCTAGTCTCCTCAGAGACTGATTTTGTCTAAGTGAACCTTTGTCTAATTTACCTTAAATATTAGACAAACATGTTTGACAAATCATCAGCATTCAGAATTTAGATTTTATTATTATCTTAACAGAATGAGTCAGTGTCAGCATTGCTTATATTTTCACCATCACTTTCAGGCTTTAGACTAACCAGGGTTACGCTGTGTGTCACATAGTGTTGTTCTCCAGTAAAGAAATGCTGGCAGGGCACTGAGATATACCGTCCGTCATACCAGTGCTTCATCGAAAAAAGTGGTGTGTATTGGTTTTGCTTATGCAATAACAGTGTCCTGACGACAACCCGTCATCCCTGAAAATTGTATGATACAGTAGCTTACAACACATTCAGTAATAAAAGCACAACAGTGACCTGCAAGATTCAGGTTCCAGCAAATGTGGTCCTAACGAATGGACTGCTTGGTTAACGTTAATGTCCCAGAGGCCCAGACATCAGTCTGTTCCTGAGGCTGTGCCCTGCTAAATAAGGGGTTAAAAATGTTTGTAATTTAATGGAGCTTTTCCCGCCTACATCATTTTCCAAGGTTTTGCACCAAAGTCTGCATGCTGGCATGCTGCCAAGCCCCTGTCATGGCCTAAAGGAGCAGATGACTCACTCATACAGATTGATTTGTGCAGTGCCGCCTCTAAACGCTCCCAGTTCAGTGTCTGCATCCACCCCAAATCAATTTGTCATGACATCTGTGCGGCAGCCAAATCAGCTCCATTGATCTGCTCGGATACAGTCAGATACAGACTCAATCCAGATGCTGGCGTTAGAGTTAGTTAATCAATAGTCTAGAAGCTTGAGGCATCATGGTGTAAGTATCACTGAGGCAACCATCCATTCAGCTGTCCTCAGCTGTTCTGTCAGCAGCAGCTGTACCGGGATGCTCGCAAGACAAAGCTACCAAAAATGTGCAGTGGACAGTAGTAGAACAGTAGACAGGAAAACAAACACTGAAAGTTATTTTCACCCTACCTAATGAAAGCAGCAGAAGTGGATTAATGAGGCTGCTACAGATGTTCCAGTGTGCACCTCTAACCTAGTGATGATGATGCAGGTAAAGTCTTTCACAGGCCTTATTAATAACTAAACCAAGATGGCACTTATATCCTCTATGGCCTGTGTGTTTTCATACAAGATCACAGGCTGTCATTGCATTTTACTGTGTTTTACTGAAACAGCTTGTTATTATAATAATAATATCCAAGGTCCAGTTTTATTTAAGTGCAGGCCCGCTTAATGCACCGTTCTTTTTCAGTGTTTGGGTTTCAGCATTTGATAATTGTTCATTACTGCTGATGCAGTTTGAAAAATTTGATTTGATTCATCAAATAATGTTTTTCATCAGGTTTATGGTGCATACTCGTTAGTTTTCTTGATTTGTTGTTCTGAGGGCAGCTGAACCATATCAGGTTTCATGATTTTTTTAATTGTACAATTATCGTATTTTTTGTTGACTGCGGCTGTCTTACTTAGAATGTGTGTTTATGTTCATTGTTACATTAATGATTGTTGTTTCAATGGGTGATGAGTGTACTGCAAATGCCACGGTCACTGTTGCTAATTCAGTATTATTCCCTCTCCACATTCTCTTCCTGTTGTTGATCTGCTTGATTTGCATTTGTAAGTATGTTTCTATTTTTTATTTTAGTTTTAGTCTTCTTTTGAGCCTTTTCTTCCAGTAGAAGTAGTGGTTTTCTGCAGAAAGCCAACAACCTTGTAATGACCTCACTTCCTCCCAGTGCCTGTGCTTGAATTCCTCTTCCTTTAATCACACTCCCCTTCATCCCTTCATGCTCCTTCCTCCCCCTACACACTCTGATGTTTACTCCTTTCCCACCAGCAGGCATCAACTGTCCATTAATGAGGTCAGAGGTGGACCAAGCCAATCTGTAATCAAATGATTCAACAAAATGTTAATTCAAATGACATGAAAATTTGTTTTAGTGTTGAAGCTGAGTTTCTCACATTAAAAAGTCAGCATTTCTGAGTATCTCTCTGCGCGGCTGGACAACCCTTTAAACTGAGAAATGACTTTGTTTTTACCTTCTTCTTCATGAGATCATCAGATAAGTGATGTGAGGTGGTGCATCAGGCAGCAATGATATTTAGTAGTGTGTAATATTGAAATATTATAGTTTTTCTAGTGAATGATGGAACTCAATTTTAGAATCGAATGACACATATTATTTGCAACCATGTCATTTCCTAATGGCTCTCTCCTGCCGTCTAAATCCAGATGAAGCCTATTGTTGAGTCTGAAAGCATCAGCTTTTTCTGCTTTTGTGTCTCCAAGGGTCCAAAATTGGCTAAACAGTATTTCTGTTTGGCTACTAGGAGGAGACACTCGTCACCCAATGCTTTTTTTCCCCAACATCCTCTCCTAGCACTCAGCCCAGTGACATCGTGAGTCTGGGCACCCAGAGCTTTGCACAAATCTAATAAAATCAAATTTATATCAATCGTTGCAAAGAGCTTGTTGTGAGCTGGTTGCCCTATCTTCCTCCTGACACTGCTACTAACTTTCCTCCCAGAGACCAACTTGATGTAGAAATGCTGCTTAGAATACCAGCCAGACCACTGTCCTAACACGCCACATCACAGCTGTAACTTTATTTTGTGCTTTTATTCAGCTGGATTTCTCTCAAAGTGACACCTCACACATGGCATGAATGAAGAAGCATTAAGGCTATGTCATGTAGTATTTAAAGTATTCCACGTCTTCCACGCAATGTCTTTATTTAGATTAGTCCTACATTGGCTAGTTAAACATATGGCTGGTATTATGGCAAAGCAGACAAACAATGGCAGCATGTTAAGCTCTAGAAAGGTACAAGTCATTGTAATAAAACATAGCAAAAAAGTAAGGAAATTTGTGTTCGGCAGATTATTTCTATGTTGTAACAATGCTTCTCGGCAATAAATCTTATACCTTTTAAAAGCCTGTTTATTTCCCTTTTACATGGTGCCACATTTGCAAGAAAAATGCATTTGTGGGATGAGCAGCAGAGCTGAGTATGTGGGTTGCACCCACAAAAAATTTTCCAAATCTTCACTGCCATTGCCAAACAGCTTATTCTGCCATTGACTTGTTTGGTGTTTGGTGGATTGGATGTTTGAAGTTTGATGAAGCAAGACATATTGGCAATTTAACAATTTATTAATTTAACAAACAGGAGCCTCAGTAGCATGTGGAAGAACCATACACAGCCACAACAGCCTGGCACCTCTTCCTCATAAGATGTATTGCCAAGAAGCATTGTTACCACAAAGAAATAATCTACCAAACACAAATTTTCTTACTGTTATGTTTTAATCAGAGACTGACCATCTTTACTATAAGTCTTACAGAACTGAGAATTGGCGTGTTGAAACCCTTTTCCACAGATTGTCATAACGAAGTAAAGCTACTACAAGGTTATGGTTTCTAGAGCAATATTATTGTTATGACTAATCACTTCTCCTTGTAGCCAGAAA
Organism: Trinectes maculatus; assembly: GCA_016785345.1. Classification (NCBI taxonomy): domain Eukaryota; kingdom Metazoa; phylum Chordata; class Actinopteri; order Pleuronectiformes; family Achiridae; genus Trinectes; species Trinectes maculatus. Next base: position 557,884 of record JAFBJQ010002205.1, read on the forward strand.
GATTTTTTTCCTCCTCTTTCTGCATTTATAGATTCTGTCCACGTGTGTACTTCTGAATGCCTCACTCATTTCTGTGTTTTCATTTTTTTCTTTTCTGCAGGAGAAGGAAAGCAGGCATCCTGCCCAGTCTGGAGGACCTGCTTTTCTACACCATCGCAGAGGGCCAAGAGAAAATCCCTGCACACAAATTTACCACAGTGAGTAAAGAATATATACTATATGAACAGTCACAATAATAAAGGCTACTGTACTTGGCAGTAAAGTTGTACAAATATATCAGAAACGGAAACATGAGAAGATTTTAAACAAGTTTGTGTATGTTTTATGCAGATAAATGCACCAAGTTTAGAAATTTGTAAAATGTGAAAAAGTAGTATTTAGCCAATGACTGAAACCCCCTTTTTTGTTTTTGTCATTAATTTCCTCTTTTCATCCAAGGAAACAATATAATATTTATTGTAGTAAAAAAACTGAACTGTCTTTTAATGAGTATGCTGTATATTCGACCATAAAAATGAACGTCAAATTGATTAACAGCTCTCGTAGTTAGCCTTTTCAGTAGCCTTTGTAAATGGCTTGTAGCTATATTGAACTGTTATCAGCCAGACTCAACCATCATGTTCCCTTGCCTCCCTCTACAGGCTCTTAAAGCCACGGGGCTCCGCACAGGAGACCCTCGACTGAAAGAATGCATGGAGATGCTGAAGGTGACCTTGAAGAAAACCTCTGATGGAGCGCTCGACAGACACCTCTTCAAAAAGTGGGTTTCTTGTCACAATTCTATACACAGGTGTTTTATGAATAAAATGTACTGTAAAATTACTCACTGTGCATACAGTGACAATTAATTGTCATGTTAAGATATTTGTCATTATTTGTCAGCTGAAATCTGCAGGCCCTTAATTAAACTAATGTCCTGTTGCTATTCCACCTTTTATCAGCATCAGTCTTTCATCACACACTATCATGAATTATTTATGCTGGTCTGAATGTCCTCTGCAACAGAAAAGGGTTACTGCATGTGATAAATTATTCATCAACTTTGAGTTTGCACCATCAGTTTCTGAATTCATTGAAGATCATGACAACCCTGTTATTTAGATAACCTGGTTATCTAAATTAAAGCACTTAGATAACCATGAGTCCAGGAAGCATTAAAATATAAAAACAAATGGTATTTACAGCCCCCTAGAGGAAATGATGCTGGGACTGAATTGGGTGACAGCTTTGGAGGTGGCAGCATGGTGAGTCAGGGCATATGACGTCTCACCAGGATGCATTGAGTCCTCAATGCACAGACCTCAGTGGCTATGCTCCTGGCTGGCATCCATCATATCCGCTCTCCAGGTTTATTTATAGTGTTCAGCCTCACAGAGAGAATTGTGAGCGGGCGGTGGAGGATAGCGTGTGTTTTCACTACAGGGTTCCCATGCTACAGGGATTAGACAGGGTTGGTGAGGGTTTGAGCCACAAATCTGTACTACCAGAGAGGCACAGCTTCAACTTCACCACCTTGTTTGGAGTCATGAATTTATTATCTGTGGTCATAATCTCTCAAAAAATAGCATCAGGACAGAACCTGAACAAAGTGACATCTTTGGTAAGAAACAGTGGTTAAGTGAAATTTGAACCAGACATGTATATTTTGTTGTTTTCATATGATATTTGGAAAGATGGAGATATCATATCTCCCACGGGTGCCTTAGTTGTAGTTGTAGAGTCAGGCCTAAACTATTTTTGTATCTTTTTTCTTAGATGTGTCCAGAGCAACATTGTTCTGCTCACTCAGGCCTTTAGGAAGAAGTTTGTCATCCCAGACTTTCAGTCCTTCTGCGCCCACATCGATGATGTCTATGACAATGCCAAAAACCTGCCTGGAGGGCAGGTGAGAGAGCTCTGTGCTACAGGACTGTTGTCCAGCATATGCAGAAATGTGAAATTTCCTCTTCCCAGTTTCTTTTTATTTGTAACTTTTTCACTCATTACAGTTTCACCACAATCTGGAAATGAGGCGTTGATCCAGTTGTATTTAATCAATTAATCACAGATTATTTAATGCAGAATGCATTTGTTTGCATTTTATTTATATGTGTGCAGTGCTTCATGTGGACTGTGCTGCAGGCATTTATCACAGTGGAGAAAAGAGAGCAGCATTCACAGTAGTCATAATCTGCCAACATTTGTAATCTTCTTGTGTTAACTGTTATGTAACGCTGTAGGTGGCAGACTATATTCCCCAGTTGGCCCGCTTCAGTCCAGACCTGTGGGGTGTTGCCCTGTGCACTGTGGATGGACAGAGGTAAAGTTTTAGTAGTAATAGTTTTTGAGATATGAAGCAGAAGATTTCAGCCTGTCAGTGAGTCTACATGCAATTGAAATGAAAGTCTCTCTCTTTCTCAGGCACACTGTTGGCGACACCAAGGTTCCTTTCTGTCTGCAGTCCTGTGTCAAGCCACTCAAATATGCTGTTGCGGTTCATGATCACGGCACTGAGTATGTTCACCGATTTATTGGGAAAGAGCCCAGCGGCCTGCGGTTCAACAAACTCTTCCTTAATGAGGATGGTGAGGAAGCAGTCACACCAGACCCGATCACACACACGCACCCAGTCCTCATACAGAACCTCTCATCAGTTGCCTGTGGATGAACTTTGTCTCCAGGCTCACATACTGTCTGTAAGAGGATCCATCATTGCCTGGTTGCCATGCAACAGTGATGAATTCTTAATGAGAGGTTGCAGCACTGACACAGGGTTAAACAAGAGCCAGTGTAAGACAATCAGACTGTAGACATGTACAGTCTAAGTAACTGTCATGTCACTGATGACATTAACATTTGTTTTTTCCACTGCAGATAAACCCCACAACCCGATGGTTAATGCTGGTGCTATCGTCTGTACTTCCCTGATTAAGGTAAGATACCTCTAGCTGCCCCATCATAAATTATTAAACATATTTACTTTTAAAAATATTTGGCTCAAATACAGAAGAATAAACAGGCGTATGTGTCTGTCAGGGTTTTTTTTGTTATGAGAAATATTTGTTAAGAGATGTTAGGAGAGGTTTATCGTGCAAAAGGTTCAAAATGTTGGTTTCATATTTTGTGTCTTTTTAAAGTCAGGACTGGCAGAAGTCACTATAGTTAGAGAGATGTACATCTTACAACTACAACAAAGTTGCATCTAAAGATGATTTGTCTGGGGAAAAAAAATGATAATCATCTGGTGGATGTGTTTCCGGGAGGGAGATTAGGGAGATTATGGTCATAGATAATCACGCTGAAAGGGGATTTGGTGGAAAGCGGCATCACTTTGATATCCTGCACACATACACACACACACACAGTTCAAACAGTCCAGAGGGTGGGAGGAGACAGCGACAGTGCAGCGTGGCCAAGTCAGGTCAGATCAACCACATCATTAGGGAAACTGTTTGGTTCTGTAACCAGAGTATTTTTTGTCCTTTAACACCGACCTCTCTGTTTGTAACATAATAGCACCACCTACTGACTCAAAACATAAACCTCAGTATATTTCTCAAGTGGCCAGTGGGGATTAACAGTTTGCCAGTTGTAGTTTATTACTGTGTCACGTTTATATATAAATATTGTATTTACAATAAAAAGTACCTGTTGGTTATTCCCATATGAAAGTATTTTTCCTCAAAATAAATGTTACTTAACTTTTGTCCCAGCGATAACTGCAGCTGGTGTCAGGGACTGTTTGCATGTGTGCCTTCTCCTCTTTCTGAATCTAGATTTACACTTCAAATACACTCTTTTGAACTGTACCTTTTCAAGGCTGGTTGTGTGGTTTTATGTGTTGTTGCATATTTTACAGCATTAGGATCTTTGGGAAAATTATGACCACAGCAACAGTTGGTAATTTTTCCTTTTTAATCATCTTTCCCCTCTTTGGTCTGGATTTGTGAGAAGCTTTTAGCCTTCACATGGCCATAATTAATGTTTAAAGTTTGCTTTTACACTTTTCACGTGCATTTTCCAAAACTGTTTATATTTCTGGATTATAAACAGTACATCTATGGCTCAACACGTACACTGGTTTATATCATAATCCATTCTTCTGTAGAGAAGGACTTTTTTTGTTTTTGTTCCCTGCTTTTAATTTCTACTTTAACGACGAGAAACTAACATGTTTTTATATGATAGATTTTTTTTACCTTGTAGTCCTTTACTCTTTGCTTCCTTTAAGACATGGTACCTGATAAAACCCAAACTTAGTGTCCACACTGCAAGCTACATGTGTCTGCTTAGCATCTAGGCACTGGTAGGCAGTAGGTGTTGTGTAGTTAGCATAAGCGGTATGATTCATTGTTATTATATTGATTTAAAGTAAACTGATTTTCTGACCTGTTACACAAAAGATAAAGATCACACAGTTGTTATTTACAGTGTTAACAGGGACATCATGTAGACATACATCTTGAACTGATTATAAAATCCTATTTCAGTTTTTGCAGCAGTGAGCCTAATGTAGTGTTCTGGAGTGGTTTCAAGTGGGCAACTGGACTTCTTGAGTGTTTAGAAGACGTTTCATAGCTTGTCCAAGAGGCTTGTTCGGTCGTAACTAGGTTAAAGGAGGATCCGTTTAACCGTGTGGTTTTATACCTGAGGAGAGAGAGCAAGTCGTTGACCCCTCTGTGTGTCTCCTGAGAGGTCATATGAGTTGTGGTGTGGATAGGAGTCGGGAGTTCAGGACAGCTTTGTAGGTGACTTAAAGCTGCTGTTTTAAACCATCTCCACTGATGAATGATGGTTTCTCCATTTTGACATCAATGCTTCTTTTCATTCTTTATCCTTCTTTCACCCTCTTTTGTCCTCGAGGTGTAAGTGATCAGCTGAGTCCTGACCAGTGTAGCCGGCTCTAATGTAAATGTTCACATTTATTGAGCACAATGTTGTCCTTCAGCAACTAAAGGACAGGTAGTCACTGTCTTCAACAGCAAGGCTGCAGTTTAACTCCAGTTAGCTGCTGTTTATTTATTTATATATTTAATTGTTGCAGAGGAGAAACATTTTGGAGTTGTCAAATACAAATATGGCAGTGACTGTTTGGTGTGTTTATATGTACTACAGCTGAGTTTCATTTGTGGACACTGTAGCTCGCAGTGTGAATACAGACTAACGTTGATTAAACTGGCTCTTGCAGGCACAGTATTTGGATCAGTTACATATATTAAAGCGGCTGCATTGCTGCAGAACTATTTGCTGTATTTCCTTTTTATTTACAAAACCAGAGACTCTGAGTGGATAAACTGTTTTATTTCACCTCCTTCATCTCCAGCTAGTCTCCCACTTCTAATCTTAACTCATCTGATGTCATGACTGGTTTGATTGGTCACCTAACTGATGCATTTAAAACTCAAGTGATTTTTACTTGCTCTGATTTCCTGTTTCAGTTTAATTTAATAGATCTGTCAGTCATATACTCTGATAGTGCTAATCTCAATACTAGGGCAACTTTTAATGTGTTATTAGATGGTTTTTGACTGAAACATTTTGTTAATACTGCTTTTGTTTCAGCAAGGAGCAAGCAACGCTGAAAAGTTTGACTATGTGAGTATGACTAATTAATTATTTAGTTTATGTAGCAACAAAAAGTGCCAGTCACAGTTCCACAGAGTATATCAAATCCAGATTTCCAAGGTTTTCCAGAACAATTCAGACAACCTGAAGTGTCAGTCGTTTTGCAATTATATCTCCATTTTAACTTATTAGCCAAACTGGTGTTTAATTAGTAGGTCTGCGTGTCTGAATCTGCTGCTCTGCTCTGCAGGTCATGAACTTCATGAACAAACTGGCAGGAAACGAGTATGTGGGCTTCAGCAACGCCACGTGAGTCAAACAGCACAGAAATGTACTGAATATGTTAAACGCGATGGCGTATTGGTTTATGATGGTGTTTTTGTTTGATGTAAATTTGACACGCAGTTGTATTATATTAAATGAGCTGAGTCATGGTGTTTAAAGGACACCCCCCTTTCTCTTTGTGTCCCAGTTTCCAATCGGAGCGTGAGTCTGGAGACAGAAACTTTGCCATCGGCTACTACCTGAAGGAGAAGAAGGTAAGGTCAAAGGTCATCTACAGCAGGAACAAGAAGAATATAACAAATAAAGTTTTTTTTCTTTCTTATTTACTAAAAGGTCATGATAACAGATTAGATTAGGGGCCACATATTCAACATTTATTGGTCAGTTTTGATCCACTTTATCTGTTAAAATTAAATGTGCCACTATTGTCCTTCCAGTGTTTTCCAGAGGGGACGGACATGACTTCCATTCTGGACTTCTACTTCCAGGTAAAACAGCTCAGAAAAGGACTGAAAATACCTGAAATTTACTAAAAGGTCCAGGTATTGTGTATGAAATGAGAACTCTAGAAATATTCCTGAAACAGACAAAGTCACACAGGACATTAAATAGTATTTTCATCTCAGTGTTTGGTTTATTGTCAAGCATGACATCGAAGGTTTAGTTTTTTCATGAAGATGAAATCAGAAATGTGTGTTGTTTTTTTTTGTCCTCCTTCACAGTTGTGTTCCATTGAGGTTACCTGTGAGAGTGCCAGCGTCATGGCAGCCACACTAGCAAATGGTGGCTTCTGTCCAATCACAGGAGAGCGTGTGCTGAGTCCAGAGGCTGTGCGAAACACTTTGAGTCTCATGCATTCCTGTGGCATGTACGACTTCTCTGGGCAATTTGCTTTCCATGTGAGTAACTCATTCACACTGAATGACGTATCCTCTGTAGATAAAGAATTAAGGATGAGACACTCGTCTCTCTTTGTGCTTCAGGTCGGTCTGCCGGCTAAATCTGGTGTCGCTGGTGGAATTCTGCTCGTTGTACCAAACGTAATGGGCATCATGTGCTGGTCTCCTCCTCTCGACAAGCTCGGCAACAGTGTCAGAGGCATCCAGTTCTGCACGGTAACTGAGTCTAAATACCTTTATTTTTAAACTTCTGTGAATTTGATACATACAGTATATGTGACAACTTTATTCACAAATCATCTGTTAAATTTAAACAATGCCAAAAGATTCCTTGACTCACTATGTAATAGGTTAAACTGGGACAGTAAATTTAACTGAGTGTGTCTTTTCCTTCCAGGACCTAGTTTCACTCTTCAACTTTCACAACTATGACAATCTGAGGCACTTTGCTAAGAAACATGACCCTCGCAGGGAAGGAGGAGACCAGAGAGTGAGTCGCTGCTCAACACTCCTCCCTTTGTCATTACCCGTCAATGTCCATTTTTTCCTCTTCCTTTTTGTCCCACATCCTGTTCCTGTGCTGTTGGACATTATCTCTAGGATTTTACTCCACAGCTTGATCTGTTGAAGACCCCCCCACCCCCCAAATCTAAAACTCGACCAACGCACCTTGAAAATCAAATAAAGATTTGTACATACAAAAGATTGATAGAAAATTAGATGCATTAATATATAACATATAGAAAGTTATTGTGCAGTTGCATCCTGTTGTTAATATCTGTAAATAATGTTTAGTTTTTTGTTTTTAGGTCAAGTCAGTGATCAATCTGCTGTTTGCTGCATACACTGGAGACGTCTCGGCTCTGAGAAGGTAAACAAACTGCACTCTGTCCTTTTTCTAACACAAGGAAATGTGCACATATAAAAGGCCTATGTTTGAAATCAGTTAGAATTTTTTTTTGTTTTGTTTGTTTCGTGTGATACATTTGTCCTGAAACATACAAGTTTCTATAATGTAAACTTTCATCTGTCCAGGTTTGCGTTGTCCTCTATGGACATGGAGCAGAGGGACTATGACTCCAGGACAGCCCTGCATGTGGCAGCTGCTGAAGGTACAACACTTAATATTAATTAGTGTTAATCAGTGTAATTAGTTTAATGCAGCTGATGTGTTCTATGTGATGTAATGCATGTATTGCAGGACACACAGAGGTAGTTCGCTTTCTGCTGGAGGCCTGTAAAGTCAACCCAGTTCCCAAAGACAGGTATTATAAAACTGCCAACTGACTCACCACACATAATTTAATGACATCATATAATTTAATGACATCAGAAGGGTCAGTGTGTTCAAACTTATCTGTTTTTTTTTCTGCAGGTGGGGGAACACACCAATGGACGAGGCAGTCCACTTTGGCCACCATGACGTGGTGACCATCCTGCGCGATTACCACAACCAGTACAGTCCTCAGGACAGCACCTCCGACAAGCAAAACGCAGAGACGAACCTGGATGGTATGCTCTGATGGGAAACACAGGGAACAGAAGCTGGAAGGTTTGAACACAGAGGGAGGGGGAGAAAAAAAATCACTTCACATCTTAATCAAAATCAGACGTGTCAAAGAGGAAGAGATTTAAGAACATTCAAGCAGACAACTATACACAGAAAAACGACTTAGATGAGAAGGTCCCTTAACCACAGTGCAGCCGCTGTGTATATGCTCCTCATCTCATTGTACTGTTAGTAGATGTTGGTTTTGTAATTTATCAGGAGTGGGGAAATAGTTTTATTGTTATTTCTCCCTCTGTATTTTGTTGTCAGCTTTGTAGCTATGTAGAAACTCACTGGCCACCAGTTGAATGCTGGGTAAATTAGTGGCTGTTAAGCTGATGGACTCAGGTGTTACAGGCGGTGTTGTGCCCTGGTCACTTCATCATCACAACATGGTGGAATGTATCCCTCTGACACTGTCGTGTGTTTATGTGTGCGTGATATTTATTTACCTATTTAAGATAAAATGTACATTCACGTAGTATGTGCATATTCCAGAAGTACACATAGATCAGTGTAAATACATGTAGATGTAGAGCTGTAGTTCTGATTCTCTTGAAAAAAGTTCATGTAACCTGAGGCTCGTAATGTAGTTTTCATGAAATAACTCTTTTCTTTAAACTTTGAACTCAATATTTAGCTGTTAAAGTAAAAATTAGGTAAAAACGTTTTTTGCCAGCCAAAGTTCAGGTTGTTTGTTGACTGTTGAAAGTTTCTACAGATCCAAGATGATACTGCCAGTGCTTACTTACTGCAAACGTCAACCTGCAACATATAAGGTTATTTTTCAATTTATTAAATATTGTTCTGAGTGGGTGCAATATTCAATTTCATTCCATGTCATAACAGATAGAAAAACGATGTGTTGAAGTCTTAGATAAATTATGATGGTTTGTTTTTAATCTGTTATGTGCAAAAGAATCAGAGGTTGAAATGTGTTTGTCACGTGTTGAAGTTTGGATGTTGCTTCTGTACAAATCGAGTGGGATGATTAACATGTCTGTAATGTTAGATAATCAACAATGAAATTTTGTGTGGTAGAAAACATTTTTTATTCCTCAGATTAGGATTAAATCATACAGTTATTTGTTAAAAACATGTTGGAAGTTAAAACAAACATGAAAACACAGCTCTGCAATGTTTTAAAAATAATTAGCAAAAGAAATTTAATGATTATCAGATAAAATCACTGACAAGGATTTGATTCCATTGATATGAATTACTCCTGACCTGCAGCTCCACTCTCAGCTAGAAATGTCTTTTTGTTTTTGTTCGATGGTGACTGGAGTATTATGAATGTAACGTGTTTGATGTCATTTTGTTCCAACTTACTGAATGATTGTGCTGCTTCAAATCATGTCCGTTTGTTGGAGTGTTGCAGTCCAAATATTTATTCACAGATAAAAACGAAAGGTTTTAAAAAAAAAAACTTGTCTGTAATTTTATTTGCAGATTTTGCAACTTGACCTTGGAAGTCATACATAACATCAGAGACCTGATCGTATTGCGTATTGGTTTTTAAGGGGTTATTTAATAACCTCATTTGTTTTCCCTATTCTGCCAGCAGATGTCAGCAGTGTTACACAATCATTAGAAACCATAACATTGAATTCCATAGCTATGCTGAATCCAGCAGTTATTGCTGTATCCCCACCCAATTTTTAGCCCAATTAATAACTTAGTTCTACAGAGGTATGTACCCAGCAAGTCCCTCTGATCCTCGGCAGCTGGACAAATAAAGCTTCCTTTCTTTCTTTCTTTCTTTCTTTCTTTCTTTATTTATTTCTTTCTTTCTTTCTACATTCAATAAAACATCCACAAACTCAGTGATAGACTGATAATTTAATTAATGTCATATTGCCAGCATCCAATACAAAAAACATCTCCATACAGGCTTTTCTGTTCCACACCAGTTTGATTAACACTTACGTTTTCTCTGCATGAAAAGAAAGATGCACACTGTGAAACCCGATGTTTTTTTTTTTTAGATTGTTTAACTGCACCAGATGTGAACTATAACAGGATCAATCCTGCCGCAGAGGCAGGGAGGGAAACTCAGCTCCACTTCTCTCCACACAACGACGACTATATCCCAACAGTTTAGGATTATTTCAGCAGCCAGCCAAAAGTTTACAAGGTAAAATATTCATCTTTATCTTTCAAATACAGCCATGTTTACTCATTTGTGCAAAATCTGAAATACTCATTAGCCAAATTCTAGGTGATTAATTAATTCCTACGGAGCCTAAATGCTTAATAAAAGTACATAAATAATAAACGCACAGGTAATCTCATGCAGCCTTTTAATGTCTATCTGACCTATTACTACTTTGACATCTTATAAAGTCACCTAGATGTTGATGATAGCATCTCTAAACCACTGACTATTTCAGCCAGATCAATTTATACTTGATCAAAGTGTTAATCAGCCACCAGCCAAACTTCTCTGATAGTGTTTGCCTGCTGGTTGGATTTGTGTTTTCCCACCGTGCACTGCTCCGAAGACATCAACAGGTTGTACGTTGCCGGGCTCCCGCTTCTTTACAATTTACTGTAGCCCCTGCTTCATCTCCGCCCGCGATCACGTCACTCCTCCACATTACTCGTCCTCGTGCTCGAAGAATTCATGGCAACAGACAGTTACCACGGAGATGAATGTCATGAACTCCTGGAAGTCGCACTCGGCGTCGCCATCAGTGTCCAGGCTTTCCATCAGGCCGTCCAGAGTGGCCTGGTCTTTCACATGCTGCTGGGGGGGGTGGGCGGAGGCAGGTCAGTTAAGGACAAGTGCAACAAAAGAAAAAGTAGCATTTCATTTATTAAGACTTTTATATTGTTGTGTAAGGAAGAAGTACTGATATCTTGACCTACTACTACTGTGTCCTAATTGTTGTTTACTTCCTTGAACTCTTTTTTCCATATTCATTTCTTTCCTTCATCAACACAAACATCCCTGAATACTGATTCACATGTTTCCTGTGCGTAACCTGATCGTCTCTCTGCTCTTTTCAGCGTTCGCTTCCTCTAACTCGTCTCTCCGGGCTGAGTTTGTGTCTCACCGCCATCAGATCTGGCAGCTCGTCATGGAGCAGGTCCTTCAGCTCGCTCTTCTTCAGCTTGTGTTTGTCCCCCTCCCTCTCGGAGTACTTCTGAAAAACTGCAATGATGGTGGCCATCGCCGTCTCCAGGTCAGTCATTGTCATCTGCTTATCTGAGATGATGTAGAGAGAGAGAGAGATGAAAGGAACAGACATTTAAAATCAGCTCCTTATTATCCGATTGGCCAGTCTTTGGAATAAACCTCAACCTTAGGTCAGTAAAATAAAAGACTGATGAACTTACCTTGCGGTTAAGTTTGTGCAGAAGTTGTGTGTTGCTTATCCAGAGAGTGGAGGCTGAGGATGGACTTGAGGCTTTATAGTGTAGCAGGGTGGTGGGTGGCGGTGTGGAGGTCAGCCAGCCTGTCATTCAAACTACTGACCAATCCAGACCGTCCACCTCCCCTCACTCCACTGCAGCCCTGCACTGGCCAACACTGATGGGCCTTAATGTGCCATAAAGGAACAACTGTTCAGCTGTGCAGGTGGAGTAAGCAGGAGGAGCAGGTAATAAGAAGTCAGTTCCAACACACACACTGACTTCTCTGAGTAAATAACCACAATTTAATTTCCTCATTTTATTGTGTATTATTTTTGTACATGAAGAGTGTTGGATGATGGGTCTTTTCCAAGTGAGACAGTACATTTACCAAATCACCTGTAAGCTAATTAAGATTCTGTGAGATTCATGCACAGTGGATCATAGAATCTATCTGTGTGAATCTATTTGATGTGGATCTGGCTCGTTTCCTTGTGTTCTAGCATCTGCCGGGCGACAAAGGCCCATTTCAGAGGAAGCGAATGGCAGCGCATATTAATGAACGCTTTCCTTTCAGTGGTGAAAGTTGGCCAGACGTGTGCCCTCTGCAGCCCAGAGAGACCTCACAAACACTACATCTGCTCCAGGCAAAACAGGCTGCAACGCAGAGCCAGAGCTCTCCCCCCGAAATGCTGTCAACAAAATGAAGGGACTTTTTAAAGGTTAAAAAAGAAACACATATGAAGTTTAGCCAGTGTCGCGAGTCAGTAACGGGTAACATGTATATAAAAAGCAAACAAATGTCTGCGAATATTATATTATTGGTCAATAATTCTCAGAATGCTGCAGATGATTTCCTCCAGTGCCTTCTCTGACCTCTGACCCCCGTCCACTCTTTGTGTTTACCGTCTTGCAGCGTGTTGGAGAACAGGGCCGTTTATTACATGACAAGCTGTTTCTTTGTTCCACGATAAACACTGCACTCACCCGCATGACTACAGACGGATTCATTGTTTGCATCAAACACTGAAACTCTGTACAGAGGAGTGATTCAGCCTGCAGCCGGGCGAGGGAGCATCATCTATCATTACTCTCTCTCCCTGCTCAGCGCATCAGGAGTGAGATATTATTTTCATTGTAAAAAATAAAAAAGGGATAAAAGTAAAAAAGGTCTTTTTGTCATTTGAACGTGATTTGATTTGACTGTTTTACCTCATTTAACTATCTCATTTACCACCTGCATCATAAAACCACAGCACAGACAGAGTTTACACCCCAATATTTCACACTCAACCTCCCTCTCTCCCTTTCAGCATGTTTTCTCCTGGGAGACGGCGTCCTCAAACGCCTCAGGACGTCTCCAGAGGCAGCCGGGTTACTGGAGCCCAGCCGTCGCCGTGGCAACCCCAGTCATTACATTCTGCAGGTTTGGAGAAAGTTTGCCAGGCCGCTGAGTCACCACCTGGCATCTTTGCACAACCTGAGATTAACACACAGGCAGGCTCACACACAGACACACACACACACACATTGTAATTAGTTTCATGTTTCTTGGCAGGAGTCGACCCTTGACCTCAGCTCAAGTCTATTCTGAGGAAAAACACAGAGAAACGTCTATACCGTGCAAATTTCTATACAAAGTTTCTGCCTCTACAGTAGTTGTCATAGTGGGAACTGACCATTAGAGGGAAGCAGAGGCCCATAAAATAAAATAGCATATCATCTATAAGCTCATGACTGTACAAAATGTTGCATTGATTTTATTGCCCCACCTGTGGGTAACAAGTATATTAAGAAGAAAAAAAACGAAATTATAGTTATTCCATGTCTTTAAAATGACCTCTAACTGACGACACTCTGTCTTCAAATGACAATTAGAAATAGTCTAAAATCTTATTGATTAGAATCACAATAAGACAAAGAAAGATATTTGCAGATTAAGTTGGCTATAATTGCGTTACGTCCCAATTCATTAAACAATGACCGGGGACGTAAAGCAATTAAAAACAACTCCTTTTCCGTCTCATTGATCTGCTCCATTGATTCTTCTTTGCATCTGTTGCAGGAGATTGTGTCAAAGATGGAGGTGTCGTTAGATAGCTGCAGACACGTTCTTCCCACGGCTGCAGCGGTGACATCCATCACAGCGGTGTTATCAGTGAAAGGTATCAGGGTGCCCATACTGGCTGGTGTTTACCTCCACTGGGTTCCTCCCTGGCAGAGAAGGTGTGTGTCTGTTTGCCTGGCTGCTGATCACAGTCTAATCTGGATGAATCCTCCGTCTGTATTTCAAACCCAAATCCCATCTGGCTCGTTGTGTTGTTCACACTGCTGCGGCTGACGAGCCCTCATAAACCTGGATAATATGGAGGCGGAAAGTGTGTTGTGTGGGGTCAGGGCTGATGTGAGTGTAACTGTGCTCGGCATTACGCTGAGTTACGGCTGCAATCAAGCCACTCAGGTGATATGTGAAGGTCGGCTGTTGTCGCCTGGGGCTCAGAGGGGATGAGTTTCTGTCTTCCTGTCTCCTCCAGGCTCTCCAGCACATCGCCGCGACAAAACAGCAAGTTATTGAGTTATTGAGCCTCGGATTCCATGTTTGATTAATGACCCTTTTTTTGATGGTTTGCATGAGATTAAATGTCAAATATTTTCAGTTTTAGCTAATAATAACAGTCGTCGTGATTGTGATTATGTATTAGTCGTGACAGACTGTTGTTTGAGGTGTGGCCTTGGGCCAATATGGCAGACTTAAAGCATGGTGACCCTGAGTGGGCCAGCTGCAGAGTGGCCATCTCATGTCGCATCTCTCCCTCCCTAATCCCATAATCCTCTCTGCCTCCACTCTCACAACCCAGCCCCACCACCCACACCCCCTCCGATCGGATTATAGGCTCCTGGATCAGATTGGAGCTTCTATCCCACACACACACACACACACACACACACACACCTGATGGCCTACATATCAACTACCTCCGCTGGCAGAGAAATAAACTCCAGGGCAATAAACAGATTTACACACTGAGCACAACAGACCGTGGCCTGGATGGAGGTCAGTGATGATTTACTACAAGCAACAACAACATCCATTACAAGGTCTCAGGTCTCACACTCAACCTTTAAATCTTATCTTTCTTATCAAATCGAGTCAATAGTGAAGGATGCACCCATCTTTCCTAAAGGCTTTATCTGTGACCGAGAGTTTCTCCATTATTATTTGTATCTTTTTGACATAATGTAATGATGTAATGATTCATCTGCATTTGTGTCAACAATGAGCCAACTGGTTCTATATTTCCTGCCTGGATCCACCCCCCCTCTGTGCAGGGTGCAACTCTGCACTGTGAACTATATGAGCATAAAGCTGAAAGTCAGGCTCATAACTATTTAAGATAAAGGCCCGCATCAGCATAATTAGCTTGAACCTGATGACAGTTACTTTGGACAGTGTTGTAGTGAGCGTCCAGCGTGACGGAAACCACAACGAGCTAATCTTTCCCACAGAAACCTGCCCCGTGCACACAAACACAGCACCTGGTAGCCACAGCGCCATATGGTGAAGACTAAGCTGCCATCAGGTCATCCAGAAACAGCAAAGCTTCAGACTCCCTCAGGGGCGGATGACTGATGATGAAGGAACAATGACTTCTAACCGAATAACAAAAATCACAAGTTCAAGGCTCCCGACTATAAAGGCTGTGCTTTTTTTCACCCTTCAAGGCCGATTCGTTATCAGCCCACTCGTTTCTGAACGCTCCACACTCCTCGACCTTTCCAATGCGCTCGCTGGCGATCCGGATGGGCAGCTCACGTTGCCATGGGAAACCCGTGTAGAGAGGGGCTTGTGGGTAATTGGTGTTGAATTGAAGTGGGTTATGGGATGAGTTCGGGGATAATGATTTGACAAAGGCGATGTCACAGAGGAGGATTCGGCTGTGTGCTGCAGACTTACATTACCTGCACAATAGTGAGCTCACTATTGATCTGGCTGATGTTTGTGAAGCCACCAATGAGATTTAGCTCTCGGCTGCCAAGCATCTGTCGTTTCACTGCAGTAATAATCACCTCTGATGATGATGATTTGATTGCTGACCCGAGTCTCAACAGAAATGATCTTTGGACTCCCGTCAAAAGTGAGAGAGTAAAATCAATAATAGAAATACGACTTACAGCGAGACACAAGGAAAAGTAAAGGAAAAAAAAACATCATTAACCTTTAATCGTCCTGTATCTTGACTGAGTGTCCTTGAGCCAAGCTCTAAATCCTTTTCTCCTCGCTCTCCCTGCAAGTTTGTCAGATCCCGGCGGTGAAACATAATCATTCCGTCACCAGGGAGTTGGGATTTAGGGATTTAAAGGCCACGCTTCAGAAGAAAGCGTCATCTGGTTCCATGGCGTTCGCACGGTGTGGCTCTCAGTGTGCAAACGGAAAATAAAATGTCAATAAACTTCAAGAAAAGCACAAGAAATTATTCAATCCTCCAATGAATTCGTGAAATAATATGTGTGGTGTGTTCAATGCAAATTTCCTAATTTATCACAAGGAATTAACTTTAAATCCTAAACATGCAGCACACTCACAGAGGAGGGTGCACGTTTCAGGTGAAGATACAGCCCTTTAATCCACAGCCTCTTCCAGCTGCTACGTCTGAGGAAATGATGAATAAGTAATTTCCTGTGAACAGGTTGTGCGGCCTCAAGTGTGAAGGAGCAGTAAGTGGCCAGATGGGGGCAGGAAAATGAGAAATGGCCAGAGCGGCGTAAAAGGTGAGGGGACATAATGGAAAACGTGACTGAAGATGAAATCTCCTGTTTGTCTGTAAACGCTCCCAAACGTTACATCCCTCTCCTCTTGGTCGTCCAGTTTTTCCAGGATTTCACGCTGCATCTGAAAGAAGCCAAATTCCTTGTGTTTCTTCCCATAACCGACCTGGCTGACAGGCGAACGCCCAGGCATTCTGATGCAAAGCGAGCCGCGCTGATAGCGAGGCTCCTCGATGAAGCCGTGAATAGAAAGCTCCTTTTCAGACCCCACAGCTCCCATTCAGCCTGACTGAATAGTCGCGTCGGATCCAGTGTGGGCCTCTAATAAGCGCTGAACTACAGGGCAGCAACGGCCACTCCAACACAACACATTCACATCTTTATGCAACTCACAGTATTTTTCTTTTTCTTTTTTTCTTTTTTTTTTTTTACAGATATCAGCATGATGAGAGGCATCTGCTGAGATAAACAGTACGGAATGCTGCGCTCTGCCATTGCTCACATTCATCTAAGCATTTTTTAACACTCAGTGGCATTATTATATAAATCTTATTTAGTTTATAGTTTCAATGTTATGTGGGACGAATGAAAACATCAGCGTGATTGATTTAGGTGGCTGCTCCATCAGCTTTAGCCATTAGAAATGGGAGATATCCTTTTCCAGTAGGTGCAGGTCCAAGGTGACTTCAGCACTAAATGGATTTCGCTGATTTCCATCAGACACAAAACACATAACTCACCTTACAGGTTATCTGTCATTTCTCCCCAAGCCCCCGTCAGAGCAGAACGACAACTGCACCACCGACTGAACACTGTGGCGTTCATCACGCACTCTGTGCACGAGGCGACAGGTGAGACGTGCCTGACGTTTGGCAAAATCCTACAGTCGCTTTTTGGGATGACAGGGAAAAGTGGGAGTGCAGCACACAGCTGAATAAGAGCAAGTGAATTACTGACATAAAGACTCCAGGTGGCCTCTGTCTTCAGGTGGGTTTTCGTGACAGATATAAGGAGATGTGCTGAATTTAAATTTCTTCTACTGACTTAAGAAGCAGCAGCAAATAGTTAATGGTTGTGTTTTACTAGATTTGACGGAACAACTTGACAGGAAGCATAATCATAGTGCGTATTTCTGCACGCTTTATAGAAAGAAGTAAAGGTTTGACGTCATCAGCTGTCATGCAGAGTTTAAAGATGGCACACACACAGTCTTTTAGCACGCGTGATGCAAAGTAAAGTAGCAGAGGTCAGGACCTTTGTGACCTCTGAGGGTGACAGCTGCCTTCAACCCTGAACCTCCTCGCAGCGTTTCAGTGTGTCATCACATGCAGGTGATCGTCATCCTCACCAGGCCACATTTCTAATCAGCAGATTACTGCGCCACAGGTTTTTTTTTTTCCTCTTCCTGTCTGCCTTTGAAGATGTCAGCTCCACAGGGACCCTGATCCCCTCCGTCCACACACACACACACACACACGCACGCACGCACACACGCAGCGGAGGACATATCATTTGAGTGGGTTTTGTCAGTGACATGAAAGAGGATGGTGAACGCTGGTGATGAAAGCTGTTTCCCTCCATTTCTGTGTGGGAGAAAACCAATTATGTTGCCTCTTAAGCAGCCTTTGAAAGTTCTTTTTGAACTGTCTTTAAAGGCCACAGTTGTCATCTACTCCACTCGGCTGCTTTTGTCTCTCAACAGTAACCAAGGTGGTAAAACATGCACTTTATCAATGCATTTCGATCAATGGAGACCAGTTTTTTTAATATATATATTTACATGCATGAGACAGAGGAGCATCTTCCTGATGGTGTCACACAGACTCCAGCAGCTCTCATTAGCTCTCATTAGGTCTCATTAGGTGGAGGACGTGTTTTTATGCTTTATACATTATGTCCACTATTGGTTTTGATTTAATCAATATTTTCTATCAATACTTTCTGTCTGTGCTGCAAATGTGTGACCATTGATAAATAATGTTTATGCCACATGGGCGAATGTGACACACATTTTTCTGAGCCCTGCATCTCTGTGACCCTGTGACCCTGTGACCCTGTAGGTGTGAAGTATCAGGAAAAAGCTGCAGGTGTTCCTGATGGTGGCTGAGCTGGGATTCGAACCGGCGACTTCCGGGTCCCAAACCCGACGCTTCACCACCACCTCCCCAGAACACAACACTCCAAGAGAGTCGTGCGTAATGGATTACTTGATTGGTCTGTGCGTGTGAGTGTGTGTGTGCGTGCGCGTATGTTCCTGTGAGTGGCACCGCCCTCCCCGTGACGTCACATCACATCTCCTCCAACTCCCCAGCTCTCCCCCAGTCCTCCCTCAGACCGGAGCGCACACGCCACACGGAGCGTGGAGTCCCCCCCGCGTCCCTGCCCGCGTCACCACCCCACAACTTGTGGCACTTGTGTTGTTGTTGCCCGATCCCCGCGTGTCCACTTGTTGTGTTGTCCGCCTCGAGGACACGCGAGGCAAACGGGGAGAGGAGGAAGCGGAGCGGAGCAGCGCGCGCTCTCTCTCTCCAGCGTCAGCCGCTTCTCAGTTGGCATCTTCCCGGAGCGTTCGGGCTTCCAGCCAGAGGTCAGTCCACATTAAGCTCACATTTACACTTTACTACGCCTCATTATCTTTCACACCCACTAACTCCACTGCTTTAATGTGAATTCAGAAGGATAATATGAGGCAGTAAATTCGGCTTTCCTCATATATCTATAGGATATATCCCATAATATACAATGAGTATTGTATATGAATCTTTCAGTGTTGTCTCTGTGGAATGTTTGATGTATTCTGGCTTGTTATGAGTTGTCATGGCATCTGTGATATGATATGATGATATTGTGTGGGCATCTCCTCAGTGGTCCTCATGTGTGCGCATTGGGGCCATTGCTGCCTTTCCCCTTCCATCATGTTGTGAATATTTATGTGTGTAACACAAATTAGCATAAACACAAGCGGTGGCAGGCGAAGCTGTGCAGCAGATGGAGGTGGGGAAAAAAAATGAGTGGAGATAATAAATTGACAATTAGTGCCCACTGTCACGTGTGCGCACGCGGATGCGGATGCGCGGTGCCAATAAGGTCAGCTGATAAGCTGCAAATCCCCTCTCTCTCGCCCTATGTCTGTTGCAAGGTAGACACACACACACACACACACACACACACACACACACACACACACACATGCACATGCTCATTGTCCATTACACACATGCACAAACATCCCTTCTCAGCCTCATCCTCTTATCCAGTGCTGATAATACGCAGTCCATATATATTTATACAGCTTTAACAGCCCAAACTCATTAGCAAATCTAATGCACTGATTGAAGTCATTATCTTCATCTCCCAGTGAGATGTTCAAACCCTGAACAGCATCTGATGAGCTTCATTCAGGGGCGGAAACCAGCAACACACAGCTGTTCAAAGAATGCTCCCAACAACTGACAGATGTCACATGCCAAACATCTGAAACATCTGTTTTCTTTAACAGTGTGAAGGTGACGTTATTTTGATGTTGTCAAGGCAATCGTTCAAACACCATATGATTCCATGTGCGTAGTTACAGAACCACGTGCTGTTTCCAGAGTGAGCAGGGACTCTTCCAAGAACCAGGGGGCAGGCTCCTCATCTGGCTTTGATAGTCGCTCTCCAGTGAATGACTGAGCGCAGTCACGTTGTCAGCTGCATCGCCACATGATGCCCTGACGGCTGCCTGGAAGGTAGCAATCGTCAACAGGGTTGGCCGAGACTAAAAATGCAGCAATAATGTAAGCAAGGTGAATTGTATTGATCACATGATACCTGCGTTAATGCCTTTTCAGTGATCTGCCACTTGGCTTTTTTATGATACACCTGAGATTAATTACTGCAATCAGAGCACCTAGTGTTGACAGTGGAACGACCCGCCGCCCTGGAAGTGGCACTAAAACGCAGCGTTTAGCCTCACATACCTGTAAATTCATTCCAAACTCCAATACTCTGAACGCATATGATCATAGTTTTTCATAAATGCAGATTTTTTTTTTCAGTGGGAAGCCGTAACATTGCAAAGACAGAAGTACAGGAAAAGTTGCAGCCACAGCAGGGTGTTCATAGCAGATGACAGAGTGCAGGTCATTAATGGACTGTATGCTGGCACTCTGCAGGCACTTTTATCCACATAAAGACTGTAAACGATGACAGACTCATAAAAAAAAAATGCTATAAGGTGTCAGAAACTCTGCAGGGAGCCTTCAGTAAGCCACTTAACACGTGATTTAAAATTCAGGATACAGGTTGCAATAAATAAAAACAAGTAACTTGAATAATTGTATCTCATTCATCATATTTTTATCCTACAGTTTTAAAAAAAAGTTATTTTATATTTATGGAGCGATAGTGAAGAATCATGACTCAGGCGGAGCTGCAGTCGCCGGCCTGTTTGAGATTAGTTTCAGGGAGTCTCAGGTCTGGAATGACTTTCTCATTAAATAGGACCTGGTTTATTGTTGAACATGATCGATATTGTTTTCCAGCCCCACATCAGCTCTGTGACGCCGCCTCTCATTTTAAACAGCTGTGATGGGGTGTGATGGGGGTGGGGGTGATAAACTCTGTGTGTGCATACAGCTGCTGGAAATTGTTATTATAGCGACATTCATCCAGGGATTAGAACAGGCCCACTCTCTAATTAAACCTTCGACTCCGCCGGCGCGCTTCCCGCCCCTCTCCCCCGTCAGCCTGTCTGAAATGAGTTCATACATTCACTGACTCAGATATGAACACGCCACTGCGGCAAAGAAACATAAACCCTGTTTCCAATTAGAGGCCGGTTAACCTGCAAGCCTCCGGGCATTCTGTGCCGACCCATGTGAGTAAGTAAATAAAAATACTGAATTATGAGATCTCTCTCTCTCTCTCACACACACACACACACACACACAATTCAGTGTTGTTATACCCCTCTTGCAGAAGTGTTTCTGTTCAGTCCAGATCACATGCGGAGTGTTCAGGCAAGGGGCATGTGAATTATTTTCCCTCCGGCCCCTCGTCCCATCCTGACACAAGGAGTTCATGTTTCCATGTGACTGAATCCATAGAGGTCATGTGGAGGATTCCAGTGTGCTCTCAGCCTCCTGCTGTGTTTCCTGCCTCAGAGCGCAGCGGCCTGAGATTCCTCATTTTCTTTTTTTTCCCTCTGGATCGTTCACAGGCAGCGTCACCTCCTGCTGCATTCTGAGGAAATCACCTCAGCGTTATATCAATGTGGTTGACGGTCTCTTTGTGTGCCGCCTTATTATTGATCACTTGCTCCAGCTGCCCACTAAGTGCCGACATTTAAGCCGGAGCAGGGGGTTTTTTATTGATGGGTGACAGCAGACGCAGCAATGTCACCTCGGTTTGTTATGTAACTTTTTTGTTACCAGCTTTTGAGATATGTGTCAGTAAACATGTTGCTGTGACATCTAGGAAGCGAGAGGAAGTATTGTCATTTTTTTTTATGCATATCACAATTTCATACAATTTCTGTTCTCTGATCTGAAAATAAGTTTTTAACAGTGGCTCTCCTGTACTGTTTTGTGTTCATGTGTCTCACTGTGTATAATAATAGCATAATGTAATGTGTTTCTGAGTAGCTTTATTGTTCGTTATGGATATGGGTGACATGGTCATTTGGAGCATGTGAGTGAATGTGAGAGCAGACATTGGGCCCCAGAGATGAAATCTGTCATGACGATTATCAGTGAAGGACGTTTAACACAGCAGCGTCTGCACACTGTGCTGCTCTTACACAGATTAAAATGACATCGTTAGTGTGAAAAGCCATCCTGCTGGAATATGAAAGTCTGGTGTGAGTGAAGGGAGCAACGGTTTGCAGCACAACAGTTTCTTGCAGCCTCTGATCAGATTACAGTCCTCTGCTGACTCAGCATTCTCATACACAAAATCTGGAAATTGGTAAATCTGTTGCCACACTCACAGATTTAATGAACCAGATGTCAC
>JAFBJQ010002205.1:580294-664439 GCA_016785345.1 Trinectes maculatus
ATATTAAATTTTAGCTCTAAATCTGCATAATTCATCTGCACAAATACACAGTGTTTACATTTATATGCCAAATATATTTGTGGTCTCCAGAATTAGTAAAGTACATTTTTTTTCCTCTTTGTGTTATTGCTGTGGATGAAAGTGCCGGCTGTTCCCATTGTGATATCATCCTGTGTGTTTGTTTCTCGTCCAGATGAAAAGCTGCCAATGAGACCGCCAGCCATGGCTGCCCATCGAATCATCAGAGTGACAAACAACAACCACATCCTCCCTCGCTGTAAGTCTGAGGGGACCCTCATTGACCTGAGTGAAGGGGTCACAGGGGCCAGTCTCAACGATGTCAAAGGTCAGTGTTTCACCCAGACGTGTAGGAGGTTAAAATTAAAGCAAAAATGATGATGAAAAGTGGTAAATTATTTTGACTTTCAAAAAATAAGAATCATTGACTTGCTTTTTCACTTCACATATTGAATTGGAGATGATAAAGCTGTGATTTGAATTAATATGTATTCCTTCTTTTAGTGCCTTCTCCAAGTGCCTTAAGGCTGGACACTTCCTCCTCCTATGGAGCTGCACAGGAAGTGGTTGCCATAAAGGATTATTGCCCCAGCAGCTTCACCACACTGAAGTTCTCCAAAGGTGATCGCCTGTATGTGTTGGACACGTCCGGGGGAGAGTGGTGGTACGCCCACAACAACACAGAGATGGGCTACATCCCAGCTGCCTACGTCCAACCAGTCAACTTCAGGAACTCTTCACTCAGCGACAGTGGGATGATCGACAGTCTCGGCGAGGGATGTGAAGATGTGTCAAGGGAGTTTGGAGGTTTGGGGGAGTGGAAGGGTATTATGCTTCCCTCCTCCATTTACAACAATAGCCCCCTATCTGTGAACCCCTTTGTTCGTACATTAGTTCAAAACTGCAAAGACGTAGACGTAAGGAACTCAGACGACCTTATTCTGTTTGATGCTCTGGCATCACCCTCTTCTTGCTCCAACTTCAACACTAGCACCGTCAGTGGCTTCAGCAGCTGCCATGACAACAATACCCCCACCAGTCCAAATCAGGAGGTCGTACCTATCCTCTACAGGGATAATCCATTTTTCAGGAGTAAACGTTCCCACAGTCTGTCAGAACTGTCTGTTCTACAGGCACAGTCCAATCCAACTTTACCTTCTTCAGGATTTTTCACAGGTCTCAAGGCTCCTTCACCGGAACAGTTTCAAAGCAGGGAGGATTTTAGGACTGCCTGGTTGAACCACAGAAAGCTAGCCCGCTCTTGTCACGACCTCAACTCCTTGGGGCAGAGTCCCGGGTGGGGCCAGACGCAGCCGGTGGAAACGAACATAGTGTGCACGCTGGACAGTAACGGAGGAGTTGTGCAGCTTCCAGACACTTATATCAGCGTGCACATCCCTGAGGGTCATGTCAGCCATGGAGACCAACAGCAGATCTCTCTGAAAGCCTTACTGGACCCGCCACTGGAACTTAACACTGACCACTGCTCAACTGTGAGTCCTGTGGTGGAGATAAAGCTCAGCAACATGGAGACCAAGTCCTTCATGACACTGGAAATAAAAGTATCAGTGACTGTGAAGAAAGACAGTTGTCATTGTGCTGAAATGCTTTGTGTTCGCAGCGATTGCAAAGACGGGCCTTACATACCGATCCCTAATGCTTACATTTACAAGGATACCGTCCAGGTCCAGTTGGACAGCCTGGAGCCCTGCATGTATATGGCTGTTGTGGTTCAGTCGCAGTATCTGAGTCACAATATGACTGTTTGGGACCATGTGCAAAGGAAAGTAACGTTAGGCGTCTATGGACCCAAGCACATCCACCCTTCCTTCAAGACAGTTGTGGCCATGTTTGGACATGACTGTGCCCCTAAGACTTTGTTGGTAAGTGAGGTGGGCCGACAGGCTATGTCAACCCCACCTGTGGCCCTCCAGCTGTGGGGGAAACACCAGTTCATGCTGGGATACCCTCAAGACCTTCAGTTGGGATTGTACTCCAACATGTCCAACTATGAGGTGAAGGCGACCGAAGGCGCAGGGATGATTCGAGGATTTCAGGTCAAACTGGGGAAGGTCAGCAGGCTCCTGTACATGATAACATCACACAACCCGAATAACATCTCCGACTTCACTCTCAGGGTTCAAGTCAAGGACGCCTTAGACTGTATCATCACCCAGTTCTGCGTCCAAACTCCACAGCCACCACCGAAGACTGGAGCCAGGATAACAGGCCAGAGAAGGTTCTTGAAGAAGAAGGAGGTGGATAAGATTGTCCTCTCGCCACTGGCTGTCACCTCCAAATACCCAAAGTTTCAGGACCGGTGCATTACTAACCTGAAATTTGGAAAGCTGATCAAAACCGTTATCAGGCAGCACAAGAGCACCTATTTACTGGAGTATAAGAAGGGGGACATTATTGCTTTGCTGAGCGAGGAGAAAATCAAACTGCGAGGGCAGTTGCGGACCAAAGAATGGTACATTGGATACTATCAGGGGAAGATGGGGCTCGTCCATGCCAAAAACGTTTTGGTTCTGGGTAAGGTCAAGCCCATTTATTGGTGTGGGCCAGACCTAACAACCACTGTGCTGCTGGAACAGATCCTGAAGCCCTGCAAATTTCTTACGTACATTTACGCAACGGTGAGGACGGTTTTAATGGAGAACGTAGGAAACTGGAGAGCGTTCGCGGACGCTCTGGGGTACGTGAATTTGCCGTTAAATTACTTTTGTCGGACTGAGCTGGACAATGAGCCAGAGAGGGTGGCGTCGGTTCTGGAGAAACTCAAAGAGGAGTGTACCAACATGGAGAACAAGGAGAGGAAGTCCTTCCAGAGGGAACTCATGATGGTAAGAAAGAAACGTGTGAATGAATTTTATTTGTTCTGACCTAAACAAGCAAACTCTCGTGTTTGAGTAGCTGGTAAAAGAATATCACTTGTTGCCTGAGTTATAAATAGATCTGCAATCACTCTCAATGTGATGCTTTATATTACACCTTGGATTGTATAGGATAAGATAATATATAGGAAATATAAGATTCCAGACACATATTGAATTTAGCAACATTCCCACTTCCCCTGGGAATTTGTAAGTCCTGCAAAAGGAGCTGAGTCCTCGTGCTCAGCTCCATCCATGGTAAACATCTTGTCTTATAGCCTGAGGGGGCTCGCAGTGGGAGCAGCCAGCATCCCATGAAGAATGAGGAGTGGGAGTATGGAGGGTGTGGAGTGCAGGAGAAAATCAGAGGAATTAAAATGAACATCTGGAGGTTGAGCAAAAACAACTCTGTCAAGCGGACACACAAAAACCTCCAATGTGTTTTTCTTCTCTGACAGCGGCGGCACCCTGAAGGAGGACAAATAGTCCAGGGATATTTCCCTTGCTAGATTCCATTATTCAAAAAGTGCTTTAGCAACGTGCATTTTCCATATGTTGTTTATCCAGGCGGCGTTGATGAAGTGAAGCCTGCGCTCCCTTTGTCACAGCGACACGATCAGTGATCACGGCCGCGGGTTTCAGCTGGAGGCCGAGGAGCAGCTGGGGAGAAAGTGTAGCTGTTGAGTTTAATGAGAGTGGTTATTCAGAAGAACTCACGTGAATCTTGAAAAGTCATGTGACTGTCATTCTTTCATTTGGTTTCTAAAAGGCTTTTATTGTGGTGACTGAGTCTTTTGCTCTTCAGCTTCCTGGCTGGATTTCATGTTCACACTCTCACCTCGTCTCCTGCTATTAAAGAAAAAGCCACTGCTCCGTTTATCGCTCTATTTCACCTGTTACACACTGTTATGGGATGTGTATGTGTGTGAGTCCTTTCCCCAAAGGACTGAATTTTCATCAGGGTAAAGGAGCAGGGTTCGGTGAGTCACGCACGTCTGACTGAGCAGATCTTCTCCTCGGCAACACAACCCGTTTTAAATAACTCTTTCTCAATGAAACGTTTGTGCAGTGAAAATTTGTGGCTTCGTCATGAGCAAACAAGGCGTTTGTTGTGTTTTTTTTTTCCTAATAATGCACTCTCTTAAATGTCCAAATTAAGTGTGGAATTCAAGCACAGAGGAAAAAACATTGGGGTTGAATGACACAACATGTCAGTGTGTTGGTTTGAACACTTGACTCACAAAGACGCAGTAAAGAATGGGAACAAAGTTTGTCATGTGAAGGGGGTAAAACGAGGGGATGAATGGGAATGGATGAACCTGGCGGGGGGGGGCTCATGGAGTCACTGCCACATTGTCCCACCTGTGCTTTCCGTAATGAGAGAGGGGGAAGCAGAGAAGCAGAAGAAATAGGTTTTTTGGGTCAGATGTGTGAAGTGACACAGTGAAAAAGGACACACCTGTACAAATATACCACAGACAGGTAACACTCACCTCACCTATTACTGCCTTTATTTATTCTGGATTCTCAGTTCTGGAGTCATGATGCGATGTGCCGACATACTGTATATTTGTTGTATTGTTTGTCAGATAAGAACACCAGAGGTCGTTCCATTTTGTCTCGAGGACACACACACACACACGTGTTGTGCTCATCAGTTTAAATCATGGATTTCATCTTGAAACTGTGAAGGTGAAGATGTCACATTTTCGAGAATTGACACTAGAAACAAGCGGAACTATGGCGGATAAAAGCGTGAAACGGGAGAAAAAGCACTCTCGCTCGTCCCGGCTCGCCCTCTCTGCCGCTGACAGGTGTTCCCATGTGAAACGCGAGCAGCCATTGATCAGGACCGAGCTGGAGGAGGCCTGGGGGGCATCCGACACCGCCCGGCAGATCTTTTAACGCTGCGGCTCGAGTTACGAAGGCAGAGGACAAAATGAGAAAGACGTCCCTTGTGCTTGTGTCTGAAAAGGCCAGAGAGCGTCGTTTAATAATAGATCCATGCATGGAGATGAGGTGAAGCACTCCTACAGGGGACGTAATCAATACCCTGCTTGTAGACCCCCCCCCCGCCCCCCCCCCATCTAAAGCTAGTAAAACTACGGACTCTAGTCATAACACTGAACAGAGCTCAGTCTGCAGCTCAGGAAAATAACGATAAAAAATAGCATGTAAATGAAGTAATGAATATTTAATAGCCAGACTGGTCATCCAGCACTGGTTGTTATGTGTTTATAGAAACCCCCCCCCACACACACACACACACACACCCCTACACACACATCAGTAACCGGGAGCTACAAGGGTCTACGGGTAAAATATTAAAGCATCAGAATCCACTTTATGCATCTGATAAATTTTTTATGCTCCAAAACACTGTCCACCCCAGACCATGACTCATCCTCAGTCTGTCTCTGGTGCCTCATCACGACTTCATCATAGAATCACTTTAAATGCAGATAAGACTGATGCAGTATACACTCATTCATACGCCACCGCGAAGCGAGCCCCTTTTTGTTGTGCAAACCTATTCAAATAAATTAAATCTCACTTCTCTTTACAATTTGATCAATACCATTAGTGTGTACAAAGCAAAGCGCTCTGCTCACTGTGATGGCCCTGTAAATGTAAATGGTGAAACAACAACTGACGGTGTCCTTGTGCGAGACGCCGACCTTTCATTTCCACCTGCTGCAGTTTGTGTGTGCGTGTGCGGTGTTTGTCTCAGAGGCAGATGGCACTTGTCTTTTCCCAGACGAGAAGACGACACTGAAGGTAGACGGCGATTTCCTGTTTGCCCGTGTGTGCTTCAAAACTCCCCCGTTTCCGACTTCTTTTTTAATTCTTTGAGCATCATGTTCATTTCCAGACAGCAGGCGGCTTGGTTGTGTGTCTGTGTGTGCGCATTTGTGTGTTTGGATGGCTCAGCTTGACCTGGTCTATATTTAGACTGAGTCCTGTGTTTGAGGCCTGAATCAGCAGACGGATGACCTCATGGTTGAAGGCCTCATCTCCTCACAGGCCGGGTGGTGGAGCGAGATAGAGACTGACTGGGAATGGGATGGAGTTTTACATGTAAACTAATGTAGTGGCAGTTTTATGTGTGGGGCTTCAGTGATAATCAATCACTAGTAAGAAATTGATTGGTGAATATTACACTAGTTTCTTGAGTGCGGGCTCTCACTTCAGTGGTTTTTAATGGAAACTACTTTCCAGGTACTTTACCTTGATTACCGGTTGAGCCTGGTTTCCTTTTTCCTCCAGTCTGAAATATGATCCAGACTGAAACCGATCAAACGCACTTTTATCCACGTTATCCACAGCGCGTTTCCATTTGTATGCTTGTGAAATATATGTATATTTGTGTGTGTGTGTTTGTGTGTGTATGGTCTACCAGGATTTGTGTGATTTGTGAATTCAGGGACACGTGGTATAAAGTAGCCTGATTTATGGACTGTATCAACACATCGCTGGCCTCTTCCTGTAGATGTGAGGAATCGCTAGTCGGACGAGATGAGTCACATCATGTCACATCATTGACTGTTTTCTCTGCCTGAAGGCCATTAAGACAAATCACTGAGGTCTTCACGCGTCACTGAACACAACACAAAGCCCTGATGGATGCTCTCTAACTGGAAGTTCTCGTTGGCATCGCAGTTTCAGTTCGAATCAGTATTTGAAGCTTTGTTATCGCACAGTCACAGTCGACAAATTTCCCCATATTATCCCCATATTGTGCAAATAAGATAAAATAAAATAAAAAGTTAAATCCGGGTTACACAGTGTGACCCCCAAGTTAAAGCTTGTTTATATCTAAAACCTGTATTTTGTGTATTATGTGTGTGTTTGCTGTCAGGTGTTTGTGCGTTTTGAGATGTAAGATACTCATCTCCTGAACCAGAGTATCGTCTCTGAGAGGCCACATGCCCCATTTTTTATTAGTTTAAAGGCCTCTTTATTATTTTAACCTTCATGTCAACCCGCCTGAGGGGGAACCTGCTTAGAAGAGAGCTTTGGGTAACTGAGAGCTCAGTCCTCTGCCGTCTGTCTGTCCAGGCTTTACTGAAGATGGACTGCCAGGGTCTGGTCGCCAGGTTGGTCCTGGACTTTGTCCTGTTGACCACGGCGGTGGAGGTGGCGTCCCGGTGGAGGGAGCTGGCTGACAAACTGGCCCGGGTGTCAAGGCAGCAGATGGAGGCTTATGAAGCTCCACACCGTGACAAGAATGGACAACTGGACAGTGAGGTGAGATACGTGACAATGTGGGTCTCCTACACTTCAACATCCTTTTGTGCATCAGGTTTTAAAACTGATCTGTTATCTGTATATATGTGAATGGATAAGGATATGATATCATACAGAGTTTACTGAATAACTTCCTCATCCTTCAGTCCATGTGGAAGCCAGCCTATGACTTCCTCCTGACGTGGGCTGCCCACATCGGGGACAGCTACCGTGACGTCATCCAGGAGCTCCACCTTGGCCTGGACAAGATGAGGAACCCAATCACCAAGAGGTGGAAGCACCTCACCGGCACGCTCATCCTCGTCAACTGTCTCGACTCCTTCCGCAGCGCTGCCTTCTGCCCCACCGGGTACGGAGACTTTGCCGTGTGAGCGGATTTCTCCGGTTGGAGAAGCTCAGCGTTTCCAGGTTCTGAGATGTGTCTGTGGAGTCTGGTTAACTCCAGTGGACAGGACGTGTCTGTCTAAGACACGACGTCTCTCCAGCTTTATATTTCATCATTAATTCATATTAATGAAATGATTGTAGGATTTGTCACCGTCTCCCGTTTCCCGCTGCTTCTCCTCGGACCTCAGGACATCAGAGACCTCCATCACTGCAGCAGACGAACTGTGACCTTTTCACTTTCACTGCTCACAATTTTTACTCGAAACGATTCAGAGGTGGTTTTATACATTCATCCATTTTTCTTCCTAAAGACAGCCAGAAGCGAACTTTACAGCTTTATCTCTTGATGCAAGATATAATTCTATTTTTATACTTGCATAACAAAACCGATGAAAACAAAACAAATGTATACGTTTATTGTGTCGTTAAATTGCATTCTTCTCAAAAGGTTTCATCGACATCCAGAATAAATCTGATTTTTTTTTCTGTTTACTTTTTTCTGTATTATAGGATGTTCTGTGTTGTACTAAAATATAAATCAGCTTCAGTTAACCTGTGAACTTAGTTCTGTAACTAGGTTTGGGAACAAAGGTCATGGCTATACTGTAGAAATGATCCCATATAAACAAACGGCTCCACCGTCTTCCCACCTCTTCCACATCATCCATCCATCCATCAGCCTTCCTCCATCTGTCACGCCTCCTCCTTCATCACCTGACCCTTACCCTCATTCCTCCATCATCGCAGCTCACCTCCATCTACATAGTGCAATAAATGATTCAGAATCTGTATAGGTGCGATCAGATGTGAAAACTACACAACCAGAAATGATCGAGTTTTGGTAACTTTGAACTTGAAGCCTATTGTCTTTGGTTTATTTTGTGACTCCAGCATGAACAACAAATCAGCTTAGAGGCTTTTATTGTTTTGAGTTTTCTCTCATCATCTCGCTCTTTGGTTCAGTCTTTCTTTCCTTCTTCCTGCTCTGCGGCTGCTGCAGTGTTCCCGCGTCTGTCTGTACCATGAACTTGATCTGCACAGAGTTTTTTTTGTATATTTATACACCGACTGAGTACTGAAACATTCGCAAGTGATGTTGTATCAGCTGTGACAAGTCGCACATCTGGAATCTGTTCAGCGTTTCCGTGCAGAAGATGTTAATAAATGGGAAAACTTTACTATACAAGCAGAACTTGTGTTGAAAACATTAGTTAGTTGAAAACATTAGTTAGTTGAAAACATTAGTTAGTTGAAAACATTAGTTATGTGGCGATGCAGCACAGGGGTAAACTGTGGTTTGTTTACTCAGTGACCGTGTGTTGTGAGACACATTCATGCGTTTCACACAGACAATACAGCAGATTCCTTCACACACACTCGGTCTGGCACAAACACCGCACATGAGTGCACTCAAATTCCTCCACAGGCTCCCTTTCCCAGGAAAACACTGCCCACCAAACAGCCCCTCCCCTCCCTTGTCAGAGCTTTGTTTTTATTTCGGGGTGAGTTTTTATTCAGATATACTAAAAAAACAACAACTTTGCATTACATTTCCTGTCTTAACCTGCCATCATCCAGACTCAGATCTGTAGAGTCAGCTCAACCACTGATGAAGATGTTAGTTTTCCAGTGTAAGAACTGGAGAGTCACGGAGCTGAAAGCCAATCATGCCTGATGTCACCACACCTGCAAAGACTAATCAACCACAGTAAGTGAAAACACTTGTTTTGGTTTGACTGAGATTTTTTTTTTTTTGGATCTTTGAAAATAAGATAACGTTTGGTGAAACTGTACCGAACAGAAAGTTGATGGCATGTTGATGGGAGGGGTGGATAAACATTTTTCTCTGTTAAGTCCATTCCTCACATTGCAAATAAAGTTTTATGCTGCCACCCAGTGGTAAAAACGCCACATCGCCACAAGTCCCACACTAAAGGACATGTGGCTTATTCAAAATGAGAAAAAAAAACGGTTTTGTATTTTCTTACAAGCAAAACCGCTCTCGATCAATAATATTTAGTTTATTTTGTAAAGAGTTTTGCTGAAACATCTTCCGTCCCAGCTCAGGGTTGCCTTTATTTGGAGCGTTGGGAAACGTTGTTGCATATTGACCAGTAGGTGTCAGCCTTACGGCAGCTCTGCCTGCTCTGTGCGCAGAGGAAACCCCGGCAGCCTCAACACGAACGCATACCTTTCAAAATAAAGTCTTCCTCTATCCATACCAGCACGCGCTGCAAGTTTTATGATCAGATGCGGCTTTTATTTTTGAGAAAATTTGGCCTCACCGGAAAACCTACCGCATTATTACTGGTCACATTCACGCATCTGTACGAGCGAACGTTGAGAGGCTGGTCCATACGTCACACACCATCACATTGGTACGTGTGTGTGTGTGTGTGTGCGGGAGACAGACAAATACCGTGTGTGGCGTGTGTGTGTTACTACACGAGCCGCTACGCACTTGGACACAAACAGATTCATGGGCACGATGTGACACCGCGCGTAATTTACGCATTTGGGGAGCTGCGCGCGCTGCAAACGCACCGCTGTGTGTGTGTATGTAAGTGTGTGTATGTGTTTGTGTGTGATGCTGCTGGACGCCTGATGCTGTTGGGGTGAGTCCAGGGATGCTGCGGCTTGTCTTGCTGCACGCGACGTGGGCCCGCGCCCTCCACATTCGCTGAACGGGAGCAAGCGGCTCGTGCGTGTTGATGCGTGTTGCTGCGTTTCCCTGCACGATGCTCTGACAGACTCTGCTGCGGGGAATAAAGAACCGTCATGGATCCGTCGGGGGACGTTTAAGGCGTCTGTCTGCTGCGGTGAGGACCGAGGAGGAGGAGGAGGGGCACAGGCTGTTTCTTCTCCCCTGTCTGCAAGATGGGGAACAGCTTCTCCAATTTGGCCACCTTCCAGTCCCTGCACATTGTCATGCTCGGCCTGGACTCTGCGGGCAAAACCACCGTGCTGTACCGGCTGAAATTCAACGAGTTCGTCAACACGGTGCCCACCATCGGCTTCAACACGGAGAGGATCAGGCTGGGGGGCGCGGGGGCCTCCAGGGGCATCAGCTGCCACTTCTGGGACGTCGGGGGCCAGGAGAAGCTGCGGCCCCTGTGGAAGCCCTACAGCCGCTGCACGGACGGCATCGTGTACGTGGTGGACTCCGTGGACGCCGAGAGGCTGGAGGAGGCCCGCACCGAGCTGCACAAGATCACCCGCTTCTCGGAGAACCAGGGGACGCCGCTGCTGGTCATCGCCAACAAGCAGGACCTGCCCCGGGCGCTGGATGTCGGGGAGATCGAGAGGCAGCTGGCTCTGGCCGAGCTGAGTCCCTCCACCCCGTATCACGTCCAGCCGGCCTGCGCCATCATAGGAGAGGGTCTGGACGAGGGCATGGACAAGCTGTATGAGATGATAGTGAAGAGGAGGAAGTCTCTGAAGCAGAAGAAGAAGAGGCAGTGATGACAGAGTGAGGCTGTGATAGCTGGGGTGGGGGGGTGGAGAGGGGGGGGTAATATTTTTAAGTAATAGCCTACATAGCAGATAAAAACACAACAAAGCATAAGTATTATGACTGACAAACACAGAAACATAGCTAGTCTCCGTATAGGCTTACAAAAACTCAACAACTCATTCACATCCATATGTCCCTATAGGAATGTTACAGAGTTGGGATCAAAATGCCTGAAACAACCCAAATAATCAAGAATGATAGAAAGATTCATGGGAAACACTGACACATTGAGCGTCTCGATGGATGACTGTTTCAACCTTCTACACGGGGAGATGTCTGCAGATAGACTGTGTTGGTTGGCGCCTGATGGAGGGATATGAATATGTCCGCCTCATCAGGGACGTCTGCATTACAGCAGAGGTGTGTTGTAAAGTGTTTGGGCCTGGCAGAGCTCCCCCTGTTGCTGCTGCTGCTTGCGTTGTGCTGTGCACAGATGTGAGACTGTTGCAAATGGGATTAGGGACGCACTCATGCACAGACTGGTGTTTAGAGCTGGGAGATGTTGTTTCACTCGAGACGACTCCCCTGAGACCATCTCCACATCCCACCCCCCCACCCCACCCCCCGTCAAGCCCCTTACAGCCTTCCCTGCCACTCAGAGGTGAAAAGCTACGTTAAGATTAAAGAATATATATCGAACCATGAAGCTCGGATTGAATCATGAATTAACTAATAACATTGCCATGGTCTCAGTTTAATAGGGACATTAAAAAGATGTGTGTATCAGTGTATAGCAGGTTTAGCTACTACACCAGCTGTACACGTCATCAGTATTTAGAGTAGTTGGAAAATATTCTGTTCATCATTTCATCCATTCTTTTGTATACAGTTTTTTGGGATGCGACACAGTATGTACAGTCAAAGCTTGGAGATGTCAATAAAATCGAATTAGGTCATGCAGCTGATGCAAAAGGTCGGCATTCACCAAATAGCAAAATAAGAAATGTTTTTTTGCGAATCAGCTGTTGTTGTTGTTGTTGTTGTTGTTGGAAGTGACATGAGTGCGTCGCACACTGCATCGACCTGCTGGCAGTGACGGGACAGAGACAACAAGCCGAGTGTCTTCCTGTGATGATGCTGTAGTGAAACAAACCATCAGGCTGGAACCTGACGTTTCCTCCTCCGACTGAATGAAACTGAACTCCAGTTGGATGATGAACCAAAACAAAAGTCCACAAACTGACAGCCTGCACAATCGTTTGTATGAGTTCACAAGGATGAGCAGTTTGTCCCCACTTCAGTCTGAAGCGGCAGGACTGTTGGATGTCTCCCATGGACTGTTTGTCTCCTGCCACGTTCACATCAAAGCAGAAGTAGAAATAAGATTTAGTCTTGTTGTAGTAAAACTATCAATAATGAGTCACAGATTTCAGCATGTTGCTTGGTTTGTACAGTACAGTTCCGTATCTGGGAATGCTACAAGAAATTCCCACTTCATACCTATAGCAAGGGGTCAAGTATGAATGTTATTTTTCCACATTTCCCACATCATTGCGATGTGAACGTGGCGTCCTTCTCCACTGATCAGTCCAGCTGCGTTCGACGTTGCATGACGGCCCACTATCTAAGACAATGTAAATGATCGCGTTAATGCCAAGATACAGCAAGACCAAACGATGTGTAACACGCCAAAATGGAAAACGAGACAAAAGTATTTTTGGGATTAAATTCTTTGTAACTGAACTCGTTGGGTTGTCTGGTTCATATTTCGTTTCCGTACGGTTTAATCACATTGGGGAATTCCCAGCAGCTTTCAGCCAAGTGCCAGTTACACAGTGTCATAACTTGCTCCAAGTTGTAATCTAGTCGTAAGTTGCTATTAAAAATGATATATAGCCTCAAGCTTGGATACTTAGACTATAAGGTATTTAAAGTTGCATCCCTGCTGCTGAGATTTGAACCTGCTGTATGCATCAGGTAAAAAACGTATGACGTCAATACTATTTCTAGATGCAAAAATACATGTTGTTTACTCAGATTCTGTTTTCGTGCCACGTTTACCTGTTTACAGCTGAGCAGACCTATTATTGTGGTTTGTGGAGCCCACGTCGACAGCAGCAGAGGAGAGCTGCTGTCGTGTCAAAGTGCAATCACTGATGAGGAAAACGTTATTTACTCCATCGAGCTCGGACACTTAAGTTTAACTGCACCGTTCAAATCGTGCTCCTAAAATAAACGGATTTCCGGCTCCACTCTGGGATTCAATGGCCCTGGACGAAGATGAATGTTGTTGTTTTTTTGATTTATCTGAATATAAAGTGATCTGTGGCTGGAGAAAAAGGTCACTGGTTCAAATCTCAGGCATAAGAATCAGGTCATTAAGACATTCCTTATCTTTGTACTGATCTACAGCCAAGTCTCTGTTCCCACATCAGTTCCCGGAAGTTAAATTAGGATTTTAACGTCTCCAACTTTCACTTGTGGATGAAACCTATAGAGGTTTCGGCTCTGCGTTTGTTTCTTTGCCGCCATTTTCCATATGTGGGTGGCTGAGACTGGGATTTTACGTTTTATCTGTGCCCTCTTCTGGATGATAATCCCTCACACATCCGCCCGTTGCCATCCGGAATAGGTTTCCCATTTCTGCTGAGCACAGAAAAACTGCGAATGCCAATGTTAATGTGCTTAAAAATGGGAACAATGAGCAAATCCCTCTCTGCAGTCACGTCGTTCTCGCCTCCTTGCTGTCATCATCATATTTAACTCATTTGACTTCATTTCCTCACACATTTTCAACGTGTTCACGTTATTCGCCATGCACCAGCCTCAGCGCCTTCCTCCGGATTTGGCTGTGGAAAATGGGTCACGCTTTCATGTGCTTTTAGTCGTAAACAATGACAAAATGGAAATCCTAAAGGAAAAGAGTTTGTGGCTGTTGGCGCTTTTGTTATCACGGAGTCGTTGTTTCTGTTCCTTCAGACGCTCCTTTGGTTAAAGAAGTGCAGGAAAACAACTTTACATGTCTGCTGATGCAGTGACTCGAACATCACACACACGTCGGGTCAAATCCACAACCTTTTCCAAACGCTCTGGGCATTTTTTTCCTCACGTCTTCCTCATGCCCCAAGTGGTTAATTGCCAGATATGTAAATGAAAGTGGTAGTTTCCTCACTTGGCCCATGCAAGCTGTACTTATGGGGGGAAATTATCTCCCACTGCTCAATCAGTGTGGCTGAAAACTGGCAGTGGTGCAGAAGAGCATTTGCTCTTTGCTGGGTTTACGGCTCGATAATCTTTCCTACGTGAAGCGTCTCGTTTTTGCAACTCAAAGCAAAATTTTAGTTTGCAACTGAAAAGTTGCAGAAGTCACTTCATGGCGAGAATCCGAAGGAAGCTGAAGGTCAGCGGGGGGGTTATCTGCAGGAGGGAATGGCGGAGGAGGGACAAGCGTCCGTCTTTATACAATAAGATTTATTTGTTTTTATCAGATGACAGAAGATCATTGGCTGATGCTGAGCCCAGAATAACCTCATGTCAGGGTGGTGGGAAAACAAATAGTATCCGTGTCGTCGGTGAATGCAAAAATCAGAAATATGTGGTGTCCTCATTTCATTGGAATGACACAAATGAATATGAGAAAATCAGGAATTCTGTCATTCGTGTACTCAAATCCCACACTGATATTAGCCTGATAATACAGAGGCTGTTTAACTGGAGCACACTGAGGGTCCGTTAAGTAATAAGGGTCTTAAATTGCTATTCAAGGAGAAAACACAACTGTGCAACACATAAATGAGTCCTGTGGCAGGAGTACATGAGTTTACAGTCTGTGTGTCTGTGTGCGTTTTGGTGCAGTGGCACTCCTGACCTCCTGACCTCAGCCAAACATGCCGTGAACAGTGTAAACAGACCTGGGCCTGTCTGAGAGGAGGAATGTGCTCAACCCCTACCGTGTCGACCATTTGCTAGAATGAGAAGAACTTTAACCCTGCGAGTCTGACGCTCATGATGAGGAACACAGACGGGAAACAAAAGCCGGGCTGTAAAGGAATACATTCTTTCCTTGTCTATAGGGGCTTGTCTTTATCCACAGGCTCATACCTGGTGTGATAAGGGAAAGAAACTCAATCCTGTGCGAACAGGCGGAGACATTTATGTTTAACCCGTAACTAAAGCTGGGTAAATAAAGCCAGAGGAGATCAAACAGGGACGGGGATGGCAGAGGGCTGGCAGTGCTGATTCTCAAGGCCTTTCCCACCCGCTGAGCGCTGAGATCAGCTGATGTGCTTCTTTATCAGGGTTTCTATCAGCACCGGAGCCATGAAGAGTTCAGAGTTGAATTTGCCTGCTTACTGGTGGTGCAGGCTCCGTTTAATATCGCGTGTGTGGGTTTTCCTCAGCAGCCTGGAATTTAGCTGCTGAGATGACTGAGTCCATGTTCTCTGTATTTTTTCCTTGGAATTTGATGGGTTTTGGACGGTTCACATAACATTTATGGGCTTATTCTAATAAACGCTGTGTTTTAAATTCCCACTACGTTTACGGCCATCAATAAATGTATAAGTGACTTAGTGCAACCTCAGCAGAATGTTTATTTTTACGTTTGTGTAACAGAGTTCAAAGTTTTCAAAGAGTTTAACAATGTGTACGTTTATTGTCTTGATAATACCATAAATGATGACATCATGGCTACACTATATGTTTATGTAACCTTGATCTTTGACTGGCAGTATAGGTTAATAATGTTTGGTTTAAATCTTAAAAACACAAACAGATTTGTAGATGAGACAACAGAACACGCTATGGTGGGGATAGCTGTAATACTAAATATTGTCCACAAGATGGCAGCACGAGACCACTTTTCAGACCACTTTTCATTGAAACGTTTGCCTTTCAAGCGGAGGAGTGATGCAAACGTGCACTTGCAACAGGAAATAAAGGTATTTTGCATGTAAAAAAAATAAATATATATCAGCTACAATCACGGATCACGAACAAAATGTAAACTTTCTCAAACTCATTTTTTCCACCAAAACTTGAATTGTGGAAATCCAGAGAGAATTAGTAGAGCACCTTAACATACAATCATTATATTTAATTTACCGTTAAATGTGGTTTAACATTTAAACCACATTTAACGGTACTCACGGAAACTAATTTTAACTCTAAAGAAGCATTTACCTGTTCACAGTTATACTTAAGTACAATATTTAAGTGAAAACTTTTTTCGTCTATAGTTTTGAGTTGTAAAACATTATGGGTCTTTTACTGTGAAAGTCTTAGTAGGCGGAAGTCTTATAGCTAGTTGTTTACTTTTCTGGAAACAGCTGTCGAACTTGTCCCTGCACTTGAAATATGTCTTCGAGTAAAGAAGGAGACACTTTATGCTTCTTTATTAATGGAAAAAAGGTGCGTTCATCATGTGTGTTTTGTATTTTGCAGTTTGTTGCTGTGTCGCATAGTTTTAGCCTTTTCCGCTAATGCACGCCATAGCTATCAGGTGTCAAGTTTTGCTGCTCGTCATGGCTTCTGTCGTCTCCATCTGTAACAAGCGATGGAAAACATAACATTAGAGGAACATTAAGAGACAGTGTAATTAAAAGCACCCTGAACGACAGCAGCTCAGTGTGAGTGATACTCGTAGAAAATAAGCTATTCTATATTTTCAAAATGTTATGGGCAAAAGTTGTTTGTTTGTTTTTTTTTTTATCTAAAACATTGTTGTAATATAAATATCGCCAAAAACGCCCAATGTGTACAAAAAATAATATGTCATAAACAAAATGATATGGCAATGTTTTTGGATTTTGGTCAAAATAAAATGTAAAGCAAATATAGCTTTACAGAGATAACAGTTTTGAGTCACATCACTTTACACTTTTTCTCTGCAATTTGCTAATGTTTGCGCTAATGCAGATAAACTGTTGCTGAAAACAGATACATGTGTATGGCAGTATGCTAATGCTGTAAACACACTACCAAAATTACAATGTGTATGAGATGGCAGGTTGCTGAGATGTGTTTTTTCTCTTCTGTTAACACAGGTAATGGAGAACCATGCAGACCCTGAAACAATGCTGCTGTGGTTTCTCAGAGAGAAACGTATCCTTCCACTCTTCATATCTACCACCACCTGTTAAAGATTAGATTAGTTAAATAAAATGATTGTTTGCTTCCCTGACTGCGACTCCAGTGAGATTAACCGGGACCAAATCGGGCTGTGGCAGTGGAGGATGTGGGGCGTGCACAGTCATGGTGTCTCACTATCAGCCTGCCACCAAAACTATTACGTATCCTTTACTGTAAACCACACCACAACCTCTGATCAGTCCACATGCGATGTCAACATTAGTCATTAGTGACCAAGAGGTTGCAAGATAAATCTACAGATGTTGTGCAAAATGTGATCATGCAAGGTTATAGATGCAAATCTTAACATATTTAATTAATGTATTTGATTCATTACAGTTACTTTAGACTTGAATGAAAAATGTTGGATATACACAAAAATAAAATAAAATCCACCGATCACGTCCATCATGTTGCCTCTTCACTGTCTGCACACTCACTTCTTGTACACTGTTCTCAGAAAGTCACATCTATCTATCTATCTATCTATCTATCTATCTATCTATCTATCTATCTATCTATCTATCTATCTATCTATCTATCTATCTATCTATGATACCTTGTCAACATATAGGCAAAATAATAAAAGTCTGTTTTACATAGCAAATAAAATTCCACCAAATCACATTTGTAACAGTTGATATGAAGTACAAAATAGTGTTTTCAGAATTTTATACACAAATAGCATAATATCCATAACCTAAAGATATTCAGTTTGCTTTCACTCTAACATCAGACATTACTCAGCCAACGCCTGCCTCCTGCCACTCTGTCAGCTCCATGGAGCTGCAGTCACCACGGTCGAGGGCATCGGCAGCACCAAGACCAGGATCCACCCAGTACAGGTCGGTTTGAATGGTAGTTTATGTTTGTCAAGTCGAGTTAATTAAAAACTATTAAATTGTAAATTAAATTATACATTAAAACGACTGTTGCATAAATCGACACTAGGATATGAAATTTGTCGTGGATGTGTTTTTAGGAGCGAATAGCGAAGGCTCATGGATCTCAGTGTGGCTTCTGCACTCCGGGAATGGTGATGTCCATGTACACTCTACTGAGGAACAAGCCTCAGCCCACCATGGAGGACATCACCAAAGCTCTGTCTGGTTTGTTTGCTTTCACTTGCCCTGCTAATTGTTAATTAATAATTAATGTTGAGAAGAGGATATGCACAATGTCATAAACATAAAATAAAACATGATAGCCATGTGTATATCAACCCCGTTACCTATAAAAAAATAATGTTATGAATGTGAGGACACTGTGTTTTTTACCACATACTTTGCACCTCATTTGTAAGCAAGCACAGAAATTTGATGTGTATACCATGCCCTGTCCTCACCGTGTTTGGTTTTCCAGGTAATCTCTGTCGGTGCACTGGATATCGCCCCATTGTTGATGCCTGCAGAACATTCTGTCAGGTGTCTGCCACAGTTTTAACACTAAGATATAACTTAATATTGATAAATGGATAATTGTCACAGTACCAGAATTTCAAAAGGGATAGAAAAGTAAATTACACACATAACTGTGATACAAAATAAATGTCATGTTACATCCAAGTAAAATAATCCCAACAGGAAGCCAAATGCTGCCAAACCAACTCATATGGAAACTGTTGCTCCAATGATGAGAAAAATACTGATGGACCAGAGAAGGTGGGTCCTTTCTCCTTTCCTCGTTATTGTGTTTTCTATTTCTAAGTTGTTTAATTGTCAGTCTATTTTGTGTACTTTTGGATTTTCTAACTTTTTCATTTTCTTTGAGATAATTGTGTTTTATCTTTATGGCTTGTCAATCTTCTGTAAATTTTATCCCACATGCTTCTCTTGTAGCTTTTACTTGTAATGAATATCGTAGTCACATCCTGACTAAAATCCTACTTCGATAAAAATTCCTCTAGAAAAATCCACAGTTGTTTGACAAGGAAGACTTTCTGCCACTGGACCCGACACAAGAGCTGATTTTCCCTCCTGAACTGATTGTAAGTTATCATTTTCAAGTTGTATCATGCAAGGTGTATTAAAGTGGATAATGAAAAAGCATTCTCTCACTTGTCATCCACATTATACTAATCTCTAGTCCTGCGACCTCTAGACTTCTGACCCACTGATAAATTATTTTGCCACATGGTACATTTAGTAGTCATCTTAGTATTAAAATCGGCCCTTTTTTCAAAGCTGATGGCAGAGATGGCAAACCCACAGACACTCACCTTCCATGGGGAAAGGATGACCTGGGTCTTACCTACCTCCCTGGAGGAGTTGGTTCAGCTTAAGACGAGTAACCCTCAAGCTCCACTGATCGTGGGCAACACCAACATAGGTGAACAGCTTTGCGCTGTTTATTATAGATGTTTATTACGGAGAAGGAGGCCAAAGTTGCTTCAAGTACAGAGACCTGCCAACCCAAAGTTTCTCCAGCTAACATCATTTGACCCAGTTTACTAAACTCTGGTTTCTCTGCTTTGTGTTGAAGGCCCAGATATTAAGTCTAAAGGTGTACTGCATCCACTGGTTATTTCTCCCACCAGAGTTATGGAGCTCTTTGAGGTCTGTCAGACTCCACAGGGTTGGTAATCTCCGATTGTTCTTTCCATTTGGTTAAATACTTTAAAAGTAAAAAACAAAATTCTGGATTTGTTCATGCCAGCCTATGAATTTTAACATTTCAATGTCCCGAAAGTCCAGACATTTAAGGAAGAGCAATAAAGTAGGTCACTGCATTTTCTGCTATACGTTCGTTTTCCTGCAGGTGTTTGGTTAGGATCTGGCTGCACTCTGTCTGAGGTTGAGTCTCTTTTGGAGAAGCTGGTTACACAGTTTCCTGAGGAGAAGACTGAACTCTTCAGAGCCCTGATCCAGCAGATAGGGAACCTGGGAAGCCAGCAGATCCGTAATGTTGCTGTAAGATGACTTCACTATTGCACCGCAGATGTATATGTGCTCACACATTCATTATCTCCTGCCCTCCATCTTTCCTTTCTTTGCTAATTTCCTTCTCGTTTTTAAAAAAAGTATCACTGATTTACATCAGTTTCTAAATTAATAATAAAAAATAATATACAAAATAACCAGTAACTGTCCTGCTTTAACAATATGATCACATATAACTTTCATTGTAAGATAGTTATGAGTCAAATCAATTGTTATGTTATGTTTTCTGTGTTATTTATATATCTAGTCCCTTGGAGGGCACATAATGAGTGCATACCCTGATTCAGACTTGAATCCTGTTTTGGCTGCCGGGAATTGTAGACTGAAGGTTGTTTCCAGTGGTGAGTTGCCACCACTTTGCTCATTCTTAGAGATATTTTGAGAAACTGAACACTCCCAAATATCATTCATTTGTGTCTGAGTTCAGCAGGAGGAAGACGAGAGGTAACTCTGAATCAAGACTTTTTCGTACGCTTTGGAAAAACCATTCTTGAACCTGAAGAGATTGTTGTCTCCGTTTTCATTCCCTTTTCTAGAAAGGTACAAATTTTCATTTAGTACCATCATTTGTTTTTGGTCAGCTGTTTAAAATGTCTTCATGTCATGCAGTTGCACAGTAAAACCTCCCGATGCTGCTTTAAAATGACGAAATTAGTTGCAATAGATATGTTAAAGTGGAAGGGCAGAAAATAAAAAAGTCACAGTTTTCACCAGAGGATATGAATTATGCCAGTAGTGGTTTTTCATTTAACGTACCATTGCATTATTGTGTGCGAGCTGTGTTTGTTAGTCATTCAATACATAGAAGAGCTCTTATTTTACCATGAAACCTCCAGACATTCATCTGACAGTTTCCCCAAGTTTTCTCTACATATTCAAGTGTTCTAATAATTTTGGACAGCACTGTATGTTTCACAGATTTATTATATAACCATTACTGTGTGAAAATGTAATCCAATGCCATGTGTTTATCCTGCAGGGAGAGTTTGTTCGAGCGTTTCGTCAGGCTCCGAGGAAGGAGAGTTCCTTTGCCACTGTGACAACGGGGATGAGGGTGTTTTTCTTGGAGGGGTCTAGAGTGGTTCAGGATGTCAGTATTTATTACGGCGGAATGGGCCCGACCACTGTCAGTGCTGCCAAAACCTGCGCAGCTCTCATTGCAAAGTCAGTGTGGTGGTTATTGGTCGATATGGGATAATTTAGTGTATTTGATATTTTAGATATTATTTATTTTGATCAGGGGTCGCTAAAAAGTTTCTACCCATTAATTTCCTTCAGTTTCAGCTCATCTTAAAACAAGACCTAATTTTCTGGGCTCCCTCTGTTTTTCCCTCAGGCTATGGGACGATGATGTTCTTAGTCAGGCATATGACATTCTCCTGGATGAGCTGACGCTACCTCCTTCAACTCCTGGAGGAAAAGAAGCATTTCGGCGGTCCCTGACCCTCAGCTTCCTTTTCAAGTTTAACTTGGAGATCCAGCAGAAGCTCAGAGAAATGTTAGGAGTAAAGAAGATCATGGAAGAGGTTCCAGAGATGATGCCAATTCAGCCTTTACC
Source organism: Trinectes maculatus (assembly GCA_016785345.1). Classification (NCBI taxonomy): domain Eukaryota; kingdom Metazoa; phylum Chordata; class Actinopteri; order Pleuronectiformes; family Achiridae; genus Trinectes; species Trinectes maculatus. The sequence goes on from JAFBJQ010002205.1 coordinate 601,904, forward strand.
TAGAGAGATCCAGCCCAGCTGGCAGGTTTTCCAGGTCAAAATAAAGAAGTAATTTGAAGTGTGTATATCACGGTATATTAAAGAAGAAAGAAATTGCAAAATAAAGTCTGCTTCCTTCTATACCATTGCAGCCTGTGTCAAAGGACCAGAACATCCAGGACCCAGTAGGACGTCCCATCATGCATTGTTCTGCTGTCAGCCAGGCCACTGGAGAAGCTGTCTACTGCGACGACATCCCTAGAACAGATGGAGAGCTCTTCCTGGCTGTGGTCACGAGCTCACGAGCACATGCTAAGATCACGTAAGTTGCAATTAGTGGACAACTCCATTGCCTCACAGTCTCGTGTAAATCGAAACATACTATTTTAAACGTGTTTTGTTCAACAGGGGGCTGGATGTGAAAGAGGCTCTTCAGCTTCCCGGTGTTGTCGATGTCATCACGGCCAAAGATATTCCTGGGCACAGAGTCCGAACAATATTTGGTTATCAGGAAGAGCTCCTTGCTGAGACAGAGGCAGAGCATCTGTGCTTGTTACAGTTTTGTTTTTATGGTGTACAAAGTAGTAAAAATAAGATAACAGTATTGTCTCCTCTGATGTGTCACTTCAGGTGTCCTGCGTTGGCCAGATGGTATGTGCAATAGTCGCTGATACAAGGGCGCATGCTAAACGAGGTGCTGCAGCTGTGAAGATCAGCTATGAAGACTTGTCAGAGCCTGTTTTCACTGCAGAGGTATGTGATGACAGTTAAAATGAGAGGAATCTTTTGTATGTGAATTTGTGATTTTTTTTTCCCCCTCTCTAAAGTTATGTAAACTAAAGAGTTCATCAGCGTCACAGCTCCTCCTGGTGTTTGTCTTCTTCCACTGTGACAGGAAGCCATTGAAAAGTCGTCTTTCTTTGAGCCACAGAGAATGCTGGAGAGAGGAAGTGTAACTGAGGCCTTTAAACATGTCGATCAGACTTATGAAGGTAAAAATCAGTTTTCATGACAATAACAAACTATGACTGCCACAAAATGTCAGTTTAACAAAATCTGTGCATACTTTAGGAGAAAAAAAAATAGTTTGAGATTAAATGGCAATTAATCAAAGATTTTTATTTAAGCAGAATAATTAATATCTTCAGTATTATTCTTACGATTCGACAGTGTGATGAGTCGGTCACAAAATAAACAATCAGTTTTTTTATTTTGTCCTTTTTCATCTGAATTGTTTGTAATTGTTTTCGTCAGGAGAGATTAGATTGGGTGGCCAGGAGCATTTCTACTTGGAGACTCAGTCCATGCTGGTTGTTCCTGTTGGTGAGGAGATGGAGTTCAATGTTTACGTCTCCACTCAGTGGCCGACTGAAACTCAGGTGCACAGAGACAGCCGGACTGTGGCTGTTGTTTTTCTCAGATTTGTATCTTTAAAGACTCTCGTGATCCAACATTGAGTGTGTCGGTTTGAAGAGAAACCATAGCCGAAGAGGATTTGTATGCTTATCATTATATATTATCATGTTTTACATTCCTGAATGCAGGATGCAGTTGCAGAGACACTGGCCATCCCTTCCAACAGAGTCACTTGTCACGTCAAAAGGATTGGTGGTGCATTTGGAGGGAAGATTACTAAAACCACAATTCTGGCTTGTGTCACCTCTGTGGCTGCGTGGAAGTAAGTCACAGTAGACTGAATGTCCTCACGACTGAAAACAAATGCAGGGTCAGAATACACGAAATTAAACGAACTTTTGAGGTTTTGAAATTAAAAACTTTGGTCATGATAAAAGAAAATCAGAATGGTTTAAATTTGTTGTTTAGGACCAATCGTGCTGTCCGTTGTGTTCTGGAGCGGGATGAGGACATGCTGATTACAGGGGGTCGTCATCCTGTTTTGGGAAAGTACAAGGTCCAATAGCTCATTACAACTTATATTATGATATTGTCAAAATAAATGTTTAAATCCAATGTGAGGCTTATTCTGTATACATAATAAGTTACAGTAAGTAAAAAATCTTTGCTTTGATTCTTTCTGATAATTTTACGTATTTGAAAAGCCTCTGAATTAAATGTAAAGGAAAAAAAATACTGTGCCAATTTTGAAGAAGACAGTGTGTAAAACGAAGTTATACTCAGACTATTGGAAAGGTAGTAATTTTAATACAGAGATGTAAAGAAATCCCAATCGTTGATTGTCATAGGTAGGTTTTATGAATGATGGAAGGATCATGGCTGCAGATATCCAGTGCTACGCAAACGCAGGAAATGCTGTGGATGACTCTATTTGGGTTGGTAAAAGAGATTTTACTTCTTTTTTAACAATTCAAACTCAGACCATGACAGTCCAAAATTTCAAAAATAATAAAATGCAATCTGTGATTTGATTTGATTTTGTTTTTGCAGGTAGTTGAAAACCTTTTGCTTCACATGGACAATGCTTACAACATCCCCAACCTCCGAGGTCGAGCTGCAGCCTGCAGGACTAATCTGCCCTCCAACACTGCCTTCAGGGGCTTTGGCGTGCCCCAGAGCATTCTGGTTGTGGAGAACATGATCACTGATGTGGCCATGGTGCTGGGACGCCCCTCTGACCAGGTCATATTCCAGCTTGTCTTACCATGCACAATAATATCCCTCATCACAATAAATGGAAAAAAAGAGGCCAATGCAGATTTATATCTTTTATTTGGACAAAGATAGAGTTCTTCTTTAAATATTTTCCTTAGATTCGAGAGACCAACATGTACAAGGGTCCGTCAGTTACCCACTTCAACTTCGAGTTCTGCCCCGAGAACATGCTGCGCTGCTGGGAGGAATGTAAGGCCAAGTGTGACTACAGTGTCCGCCGCAATGCCATTGACCAGTTTAACCAGCAGAACCGCTGGAAGAAGAGGGGGATGTCCATCATCCCCATTAAATATGGCATTGGATTTTCTGAGAGCTTCTTGACTCAGGTCTCTGAGATTCATTTTTGCTGTTGTGAAATTGTCTGATGTTATTGGCTGATAGTAATATTTATCTCGGAATTCCAGAAAATAATGTGACAATATGATATAAAATACAATGACAATGATCGGTCTGGCCCAGTTGACAGAATTATCTTCGAGTAGCTCTTCCTTTCCTGTTATTTATGTTTGTCTCTTTTTCTGTGTGTTGTGTAAAAGGCTGCTGCGCTGGTGCACATCTATAAAGATGGATCTGTTCTGGTCACTCACGGTGGGACGGAGATGGGTCAGGGAATCCACACTAAAATGCAGCAGGTACTGTGACTCATCTGTTTGGTCACTGTGGTTATTTTCAATATCATGTCTGCTATGTTCAGAGCAGTCCAGCAGCCGAGGTCCTAAAGTGACTGTAAACATCAAAATCACAAGGGTCATAATGTGGATAATAATTATCCCAGTACTGAGCAGAAGCAAATGCATAGCATACTAGATAAGCTATCACCACAGAGATGTCAGAGCAGCTACACTGATTTCTCAATAGCAACAATTAAGTTGAATATAGCTATTTCCTGTGTGCTGTAAGGTTGCAAGTAGAGAGCTTCATATCCCACAATCTAAGATTTACATCAGTGAAACCAGTACCAACACTGTTCCCAACGCCTGTCCCTCTGCTGCATCCTTTGGCACTGACGCCAACGGCATGGCAGTCAAGGTAAAATACTTTGTTACTATTTAAGACATAAGTGTTTGGTGAATATTAGAATGTGCACCCAAAGCTCTGTCATTTTTTCTTATAGACATATTGCATGTATTTTCATATTAATTTTTTACTTCTATTTTCCTTTACATGTATTTTCATATTTCATTTTTAATGGCATAAAACTGCACATTTACACTTATGCATGCACTTAAGTTCTTGTTTTGTTTGCTTATCTTTCACTTATTTTTCCTCTTACTACGTTTGTTATGCATTAAAACGTCAAAGCAAACTCCTGTGTGTGAAAACCATCTCGGAAACAAACTGATTCTTTCGTTCAGAACGCCTGTCAGACCCTGTACCAGCGACTGGAGCCTTTCAGACAGAAGAACCCAAAAGGATCATGGGAGAGTTGGGTATGATTTTACAAGAACTGATTAATCCTGATGGCTCAACTGGGAAATTAAGCCTTCTAATATAAAACATGTATCTATTTCTTATTATGATTTGTACACAGGTCAAGGCAGCATTTTTCGATCGAGTTAGTTTATCAGCTACTGGATTCCACAGGTGACCCGCACACATTTTGCTGCTGAACTAATTGACTGACGAATGGGTGAACTGATTGTTTGCTGTGTGTCCCCAGAGGTCCAGACCTTTACATAAACTGGGAAAAGATGGAGGGTCAGCCTTTTGCTTACTTTACTTTCGGAGTATGTTGCAGCGAGGTTGAACTGGACTGCCTTACAGGAGACTACAGGGTCAGAACTTTATCTTATGAAGAACATCAGACTTTTTCAGATACTTTATATTTGAACATAAGGCTGACAGGACAAAGTTTATTTTGCTTTTTTAGACTGTGAGGACAGACATTGTGGTCGACATTGGCAGGAGCGTTAACCCTTCTGTGGAGATTGGACAGGTGAGAGCAGTTTGTCATGCTCCCTTTATATACAGTTTTTTTGTGTGTGTAAAAAAAAAAACATTGCGCATGTCACTTAATTTTGGTTACTTTTATCCTTTCTTTCCTCAATCTTTCACTGTCCTTTTACTCCTCATCAACCTTTCAGATCGAGGGAGCGTTTATGCAGGGTTTGGGTCTCTACACTCTGGAGGAGCTGAAGTTTACACCCTCTGGGCTCCTGTACACTCGTGGTCCCTCTCATTATAAGATACCTGCAGTGTGTGACGTCCCACTTCAGTTCAATGTTTATCTGCTGCCTGACTCGGAAAACCCCCATGCGATCTACTCCTCAAAGGTTTAATCATTTCCTGTGTCTTCATACATACAGATTCCTGCAGTCATTTATTTATCTTTAATCAATATCCATGATCCGTTGGCACTGCAGGGTATTGGAGAACCCACCCTCTCCCTGGGCAGTTCGGTGTTCTTTGCCATTAAAGATGCCGTGGCCATGGCTCGCTTAGAGGTTGGTCTCGTCGGCCCATTTTCCCTGGACAGCCCTGCGACTCCAGAGAGGGCCTGTCTGGCCTGTGCCTCCCCATTCACTCAGAAGGTAATAACAGTCATATGTAATGGTGTTACAACAAACTCAGCGCAGTTGGTTGTAGTCTTCTTTTATTTATTTATTTATACTGATTCACCCAGCATGGATTTTGCAAATTAGTATTTTTGTACTCAAGGTTTATATAATTTTACAGTTTTTAATTTTTTTAAAAATTATTTTAATTTTCTGTTGTTTTATGTTGTTTCCAGATTCCGACCAGCAAAGCAGGATCCTTCAAACCGTGGGCATTAAACATTTAAAAGTGGAGCTGTTGTTCTTGTGATCATACTTACGTTAGACTTATGTTAAACTAAATGTAATTAACTCATAATTATTTTACACATACTCTGTTTTATATAAAATATGTTTACATTGATATCTCTCTCAAATTCAGACATGATGTAACATGATGGTACGATAGCCATATGATATTACAGCACATTTGTGTCTTTGTTTATGGTTTTGTCTCATAGCACCAGTATTTTAGAAATTCAAAAAATAACACAAACCACTATAAAAAATGTAATTATCCACAGACTAACAGTGATTTGTCTTCTTGCGGGCCAACGACAGGTGATCACACATGAATGCACCATGGAGTTTCATTTCCACCTGCTGGGCATGAGGCCTGCAAGAGCAACAGGAAGTGCAGATAATCAGGTGTTTGGCAGTTTTCCTTGAGGTCTTCTCTATTACTAAATCCTTAATGTGCCTGTCTGTCTGTTACGCAATTGACATATTTCAAACTTGTTTTGAAACAGTTTGGCTCTTTAGCCCAGGCTGGCATGTTGAGACAGGCATCATGGCACATTTGCTGTAAACAGCATCAGATGTTGCTCTCTTTTGTAAGTGAGTTTCTACAGTGGTTACAATTAATAGTTCCTCATATCAGCCACCTGTTAAAATATACCATACTCTATATAGTATGCTTATAGATGCTTTCTAGCATTTTACCATTTCAGTGAACTGGTCCTGACAAGCCATGCGGATCTTCTCAGCCGTCGCAGGTGAGCTCAGTGGAAAAGCGTCCCCCAGTCCTCTTTCTTTGCGTGCACTTGCGATGGCTGCTTTGATAGCAAAGAAAATAGTGGCGCCAAAGAAGACTGGAGGCTCACCTATACCCTAAAACGAAATATTGATGCACAGCGCAGTTTAAGTTTCAGCAAATCAAATGCAAGAGTTTTTACTTGATACCTGGAATTAACTTAAGAAGAAATGTATCAAAGTAAAAATAAACCCAACAGTGCAATGTTTTGTTGATCTTTAGGAGCAAAGTCTAGTCCATGGGTCATTTAGGTTGTAAGCCTACACTACCTTGGACATGTAGATGGCATGAGGATTTTCAGAGTTGGCAAGCAGGTGAACGTTGAGCTCAGCCGGGATGTCACAGAGTGCTGGGACTTTGTACTGAGATGGTCCTCTGGTCATTAGGACTCCCTCTGTGGAGAACTGCAGTTCCTCGATTGTGTAAAGGCCAATGCCCTGCACAAAGCCTCCTTCCACCTAGTAAACATCACATGACTTGATGACTTGTTTAGTTTAACCTTGTAAATCAGCTCAGCTCAGGCTATTCTGACAACATTAGAAAAATATATCACCAATTTGAAAATTGTATGTTTAACATACTCAGCATGCTTAAAATGTCCCCTATTGAACTGACGCTGATATACGAGTATCTGATGAGAGGTAATACTGACAGTATATTTCAAAATACATACATAAACTATAAACTATATAAAACTATAAATATAAACATGTGAAATCTCTTTTTTTTCTTGTATGTGGTGCCTGGGTTTAGTGATTGTGATTTCATTGTTCTTTTGACCTCTCAGGTCATGTATGAGGTGACGGTGTTGGTGGTGGAGGTCTTGTACAGCTACCTGTCCAATATCCAAAGCAGGATTGATGCTTTTCCCAACATCCATCACAATGTCAGTCCGGATGTTCTGCAACAAATAAAACGGTTCTCTTGGCTTGTTAATCAAATATGTATCATGCATTTACATATATTTTATATTCTATTTTATATATATTAAAATATGCTTGTAAAGTTTGTCTAAAATAATCCCATTTGTTCCTGTTGTGTCTTCATTATCCCGAGACAACAAAAGCAGCTTTGAAGAACATTGTGACATGAATATTCCCTTCTTTTTTAGATTTTTATGAATTGTGAGAAGTGGAAAAACCTTGTGATCCCCAGTGAGACAGTCGATCTCCACCTCAGAGCAGCACGCGCCATAGGTGAAGTAATAGTACGCATGACCTTCACCCTTCTCCCAGTCCACATTGGTGGGTGGTCCCCTTTAACACACACATAGTCAGTGACATCATGTTTATACAGACAGTCTCCCTTTAGAGCAGTAAAGATAATAACATGTAACAGATCATTTACATAAAGAATCCAGTTGCAGACAAGCTGATCTTCTGCATGAAAGCATCGTTAACCTGCAATAGAAAATCATTGTCAGCTTACAGTTTCATGTTCATCGTTAAGCATGAGTTATTTTAATCAGCTGAAATGTATAGTTAGTTACCCATTGTTTCCATGTGTGTGTGGGATTTTTCTGCATCAGTGGTTGCAGGCGCCTCATCAGCTTGTCACAAGCATCCTGGGGAAAAAATGGAGTCATGTTATTGTTTGTTGGGAAATAAGATGTACAATCTGACTGTCAAACAAACAAATGGGTTTGTTTAATCTCAGATGGTACAATAACTTAACTAGTTAGAGTTATACAAACCGAGCAGGTTTATACCATCTATGTATATCTGTGTGTGTAAAAAATGTTGTTATTTCTGCTATGACTGATCTGAATTTAATTATGTCTGATTTACTATTGTTAATTGAACCTGAAATGTCAACAGTTTTATTCTATGTCTGATCCAGAATTATCCCTCTCACAAAATAAATCTAAGCAGGTACCTTGACAGCCATGCCCACAATATCGGTGCCGAAGGAGGCAGCTGAAGGTGCTGCGTTGGGGACATTTCCTGTGCATGTCTCTTTGATGAAGATGGAGGACAACGGAACCTTAAGGACACGACTTGCTATCTGTAACATGAGGTAAAAATGCAGGTGAGCAAGTCATTTCTGCACTTCATTTACAAACGTGCTATTCAAGTCTCGAGATTCACCTGTATGGCCTTGGTGTTGAGACCCTGACCCATCTCTGTCCCTCCATGTGTTACAAGCACCGAGCCGTCTTTGAAGACGTTTACCAGAGCTGCACCCTAGAAAACACACATACTCAAAACACTTTCTCAGTGTAGAACTGCAGTCATGCTTACAATGGAAATCAGATCTCAACAAGAATGTCCTTTTAATTGTTGTCCAATTTTTTATAAAAGTCGTTGAAAATCAGAGTTTGGTTAATGTGTCGTTACCTCACAGGGTCTAAAAGAACAGATGTTACAGGCCTGAATGACATTAAAATCAACACTCAAAGTCCTCACCTGATTAAAAAAACCTTTGGAGAAGCCGATACCAAATTTCTGAGGCACAGCAGCAATGCCTCTCTTCTTCCAGTGATTGGTGGAATTGAAAAGTTGGATGGCTTGCACTCTGTCCTGGTAGTGTGCCCTCTCCAGACACTCCTCCCAACAGCGAACCATGCTGGTGGGGCAGAAGGGCTGCTTGTAATGTGTGTAGCACTGCTCTTCACGGTACATGTTAATGTCTCTGACCTGGAGAGGGACATCACACAGTGACCGATTTACTGATTTTTTGAGGGAGTTGTCTAGATACCGAAAAAAACATCCGCAGTCCTACAGAGGTGAAGGTTTCAACATCTTTACATTGATACATACAACACATACAACAGCATTGTTTTTGTAATCACAGAATATGATTCATTTGATGTGCACATATCAGTCTGGGTTACTTAAAACACAGTCCTCCACCCTGGACCTCATCCCAGTGACATCTGACCTTTTCAGGAGGGAGGCCACAGCGGGTGGCGACCTCGTGCAGGACGCTCTCCATCACTGTGAGACCCTGAGGCCCGCCGAAGCCACGGAAGGCCGTGTAGGATGGGAGGTAGGTTTTACACACTATGCCCTGACCTCGCAGGTTGGGGATCTTGTAGCCATTGTCCATGTGGAGTATAGCTTTCTCCATAATCTGAAAGGAGGTTTGATGTGTTTGTACGAATTGAAATTTGAATTGAAAATTACATTGACAGTGTACCTGTTGAGGGATTTGCAGCGGATTATTTATGCTGTTGTTTACAGAGCAGTTCCATGTTTCTGTGAACTTACGAATGCTGACTCATCCAGTGTGCAGCCGCCGTTGCTGTAGTAAATTATGTCTGCTGCTACAATTGTGCCGTCACTCTTGTATCCAACCTGGAGATGGAACAGAGCAGTCCATTGTTAATACAAGCACTATCACAAAATGTTTATATCCAGTGGTTTCACCCAACATGTCTGTGTCTTAAAGAGCATAGATCAGAGTCAGCTACTCAAGGTGACTTTAAAGTGGGGATTCTGGAGATGTTTTGAGAACTTTGCACAAATATTATACCTTGTACTTTCCAAGGAATGGATGTCTGCCGCTGGTAATCAGCATGTCATCACCTCTGTCGAGGCAGCAACGTACAGCCTTCCCAGTCCTTGAAAAATCACATTTCACAAGTTTTAAAATGACAAACTCGTCTGTTGTGACATCCAGGTTTTACCTAGAGACCTTATCTCTTGCTCCTTCATAAGCCCAGTCCAACTGTCTAAATTTGTCTTTCCTTACTTGTGTGCTGCGACTGCAGTGATAGCAGAGAGGGATGCGATCTTCATGACCTTTCCTCCGAACCCGCCACCGATTCTCTTTACGTGGCAGGTGATCTTGTTGGAGTCGATGCCCAAAGCCATGCCGACCAGCTCCTGGTGGAAAAAGACAAATCCAGTCTCGTCAGTAAGTTAAGTTTAGCGTATCACTGATATAAGGGGAGAAATCTTAATAATCTTGATTCTTTTTTTGCTTCTGACCTGAGTGAAGGCAGCATGCTGAGTGGATGCAATCAAATCTATCTCATCGTTTTCTCCCTTGGGAATGGCAAGCAGTCCCTGAGTCTCCATATAGAAATGCTCTTGACCACCCATGTAGATCTCATCTGCAAATAACATAACATTTTAAACGATGAAGAGCAGGAGAACACGACCAGGCTTTGTAGGGTTTCGCAGGTCATCGTGAAGGCGGATTACCCTCCAGAATATGCTCAGCTTCCTTAAAAGCTTCGTCCACGTCTCCTCTCTCCAACTTCCTCTTTGGTTCAAAGTAAGACTTGTGCTTAATGGCATCCTGGAGGATAAAACGAGACAGAAACTGTTCGGATGCAGACTCTTCTCTGCCTTCCCAAATGTCACCTAACATAAGTGTCACCTTGGGAATGTGAACTAAATCTCTTAAATTTCGCATTTCCTAAACTCTTTTTAAATGTTTGGTACCTCTATAGTGAAGAAAACAGGCTGCAGGTCCTGGTAGGTAACGTGGACTTTCTGACCTGCTCTTCTGGCCTGTTCCCTGCTTTCTGCCACCACTGCACAAATAATCTGACCGACACAAACCACCTGCAAACATTTCCAGACAAACTCTGTATCACCACAAATACAATAATACAACATGCATACCTGATGCATAAACTGTATTTCAGTTTTATTTGATTGATCTTATTACATTTGGTGAGTGGTATTCTCATCTCCAATAACTAGGAAATTCCAGTAATTTAATGGAGTCTTCCAAAAAATATGAATTGTAGAGCTGCAGTTTAGAATTATTTAATTTATATGAATCTGTTTTATTGTTTATCAATTTGTTGTTGTTGTTCACATGTATGTGATAAGCTGTTTCCAGTACCTCTTCTGTGGCAAACAGTTCTTCCGGGTAGTTAAACCAGAGTCTGCGGTTGTTCCCAGGAACATCCCCAGCAGAGACAAAAGTGACCACACCGGGCATCTTCAGGGCCTCTGACGGGTCAATGTGACTGGTTTATGAAGAAACACACAAAACTGATGTAGTTTGGTTGTTGTCATGACTGACGACTTGAAGTGATTTGTTTTTGTCCGTTCAAGGGTTGCAGTTCTCCAATATGACCACCAGCAGGCAGTATACTACCTTAAGGAGAGTCTCGGAGAGATATACTGACATGATTTTGGCGTGGGCTCTGGTGCTGGTCACCATGTAGATGAAGAGCTCTCCCTCGACTGACGGGAGATCATCGTAGAACTTGGCTTCACCTGTGGCTTGCTGCAAAGCAGACTGATGCATGCTGGGACGACCCACGGGGTCAGTTAAGGACTGGGCCTCCGACACGAGCTGTGGATGAGGGGAACAAGACGGTGGCTGATTTGTCTGATCAGATCAACGTACACCAAAGTTTTGTCAGATTTTGTTATGCATCAGTTCAGTTTCAATGTGGAAAACAAACTCACACTGTCGTGTAACATCTCAACAGTGTCTTCATTTTCATTTTGCCCGAGAACCCAAGATACTAATTTCACCAAATGCCAAATAATTAAACAGGCAAATGAGTGAACTCTTACAAGGTGAAAATTTTGCATGAACAATTTATTAGCTTTATCGTCCAACCTGGAAGGACTGTCGGCCCTGTGGCACTTCATTTTTAAAGGGCTTAAGTGCACTGAGGTACTCCAGGGGAAGATCAGTGTCTGACACACCCTAAAAGACAGAATCGTACAAACAGTTAATATTCTATAAATTCAGACATTATAATAATATAATAATACTTTGTCCTTATTTTGAATTTCCCCACCTGCTTTTTCATTTCCAGCACAACTTCCATGTAAAACTTGAAGAAGAAGCTGATGGTGAGGCTCTTCCGATATTCAGCCCTCCCTCCATGAACTGATGAGGAAACATTCACATCTTCCTTCAGTAACCGGAGAGCTTCCGTGAGAAGATCCTCACCCCACAACCTGGAGGACAACAAAGTTAGTTCTGTTACAACCAAAAGAGCAAGCCAAAAGAATATCTATCATTCTGGGATTCATTGTTTTATATTCATATTTTGTTCCTGAACAAACTGCACTGCAAACGTACCGTCCAGTGAGCTGATGGCACGTCTGTCTAGGTTTGACTAGAGTTGGTCCAACACCACCATAGAAGATGTTGAGGGACTGCATGATGTCAGTTCCCTCCTTAAGAGCAACCTTCATCCCGGCATTCACAAAGGAGAAAGCAAACTCTCTTCTCTGCGCCTGTCGATACCCAGCCACAAACTCCCACTGAGGACACAGCAGAGGAACACAGTGAGCTAAGAAGTCCCACACAGGAGGTAGCATTAATATGCACCTGTTCTTTGGAAATTCTATCTATGAGCTATGACCTGTTGCATTTTATTTTCTTCTTTTTCGATTATTTGTTGGTGCATCAGCTATATAATCTGTGATTTGGCATGAAATGATAAAGCAGTGGTTCTTACAGGTTTGGTGTATGGAATGTCAATGGACAGTAGGACTTCATTAGGCCTGAGCGCTGTTTTTCCAAAGTCAGTGAAGAATTTTTCATCCAGCGGAACATCTCTCATCCCATCTGAAGAGAGAGACAGAAAAACAAAGATCCATCAAGCATACATTGTGTATCATACTGTCATCACAGATTATCATAATTTATCAATAACACGCAGGTTGTTAAAATGTATTGCTATATTTTCACAAAAGTAAAAGAAAATAAGTAGAGGCATCTCGCTGAACTTTACATGGCACTTTACCTTTGGAGACAACGTGCAAAGTACAGTCCAGAGCAGCCAGGATGCTGCTGAGGTCATATTTTGGATTAGCGCTGAGAATATTTCCAGCGATTGTCTGTAAAGACAAATTTATGTTATTATTTGACTTTTTTTAACGTTGTATTTATTACCTCTTATATAAATTATACTTCAGAAATGATTTAGTGAAAGAAAGTGGATTCAGTTGTTGCTTAGCTGTAGCCAGAATATAATTTTTTTTTTTGAGCAGTACAGTAAAAAACTGGTCGTCGACCTACCGCCATGTTACGTATCTGTTTTCCTGCCAGACGCTGAAGAGTCTGCAGTATTGCCTGATATCCTCTGGTCTTCCCCTTTTCCATTTCCTCCACAGCCTTCTCCACCTCCTCCTTCAGGGTGCTCAGGCTGCAGGCAGCTCCAACTCTCAGACCTGCATGACAGGTGACCAAAGATACAGATGGGTGTGTAGCAACACAAAGGCTAATGGCATAGTAGGGTCATTGCAATTACTAACTGATACAATATATTGATAATAATAATAATAATATATTAATCCAGTGATAAAATTACGAATGCACATATGAAGTCAGTGCTTTATTATTGTGCCTGTTTTCTTGCCATATTTCTTCTGAAGCCTGTACAGAAACTACAAATCATGAGAATATAATGTGTAAAAGTCATCACCGTATCTAATGGGTAATTATATGCATTTTGTATGCCAGAAATCAAAAAGTAAAGGTGACTCTAAAAAGTAAAGATTAAGCTATCTCAAGATATCAAACAGGTGGTTTGGTAGCTTTAAATACAACAGCAGAACTTTAGACCTGGTTTTGACTTGTTTTTATGGTTAGTACATTTGGGGAGAGTTGAAAACGTGTGCTGCTGTCTACAGAGGGCTAACAGCAGACTGACCATTCTTCCCCCATGTCACAGCTCTGAGCTCAGAGATCCTGCCAGCATAGACCACCAGAGGATGACGGACCCCTTTTAACAGCATCTTCGGTCCTGGTAAGAAAAACAATACAATTTCAAATATTAGTTTAATATTATATAGTGTTTATTCAGATATACTATAAATAAACATTTGGTTGGTATTAATACGCTTTATATTTTCAAAATATGGGCATACTAAATTATGTTGGATAGTGGTGGTTTAAAAACATCATTGTTGTTATTGGTGAATAGCAAAATCAGTAAATCTTTACCAATAGTTGTGTTGCCGACGATCAGAGGAGCTGACGGATGTTTGGCTTTTACCTCCAGGAGGTGTGACAGCTCAGAAGGAGCTATCAAATTCACTCTTGGCCCTTGAAAATAGAGGGCATCTCTGCTGTGTTTCTCCATAATCTATAACATAAAGGAGAATTTTTGTTTTGCGTTGTGCTCCTTTTTCTTCTCATATCAAGGTTATGAGGTAAAAATTTCAATTTAGTTGTATGTTAGTTAAGTAAAATGCGAATACCAGCAGCTCTGGGGGGAAGATAAGATCCTGAGTAGGATCGAGAGGTAGAAAATCATCCTTTGGGAAAAGCTCCTGAGAGATCTGACAAAGGACAAAAAACACACACACAAAAAAATGCATTTTTAAATCATACACACACACACACACACACACATATATATATACACAGTATATATAAAAACACTGCAACAGAGCAGCATTGGGATCGTGTTAAACAAAATATTAACTATTGTAGGTGATTACGAATCTTGGACTTACATCATTTTCCTCACATTTATAGTTTTCACTGCCGTTTGTTCCATTTTCCATACAACATATTGCTCCTCCGCCTCCATTTTGGCAACAGCCCTGTGTCTGCTAAAAATATTCATGTCATAAAATTATAATGTTGTATTTTTGGTACTTTACGGGTAAGTGGAAGAACCAGGGAAGAGAAGAACATACCTCACTTCCACAAAAAGTCTTAAATCCATCTATGATTGGCCTGTAGCCTGTGCATCTGCAAATATTTCCTGCAAAATCATAACAAAAAGTTGTCATTTAATAGAGAACGACTGGAAACGCTACTTAAACGCAACACGTAGTCCCTATTACTTTTTTAAAATGTAAAACTGCAATATTTCACAGTAAGGTGTGGTGGAGTAGAGGTATAAAGTATACTCATGTAGTTCAGATTTGTACCTTGGAACAGTACCCTTACCTCCAAGAGCTTCCCTGATGTCCTCCATGGTGGGCTGAGGCTTGTTCCTCAGTAGAGTGTACATGGACATCACCATCCCTGGAGTACAGAAGCCACACTGAGATCCATGAGCCTTGGCTATTCGCTCCTGCAAGTCAGAGGACAGAGAAACAATCAGCTGTTAGAACTGTGAGAATACTGAAAAAAAACAGTGATGGATTAGAAAGTCTTGTTACCTGAACAGGATGGAGTTTGGTTTTAGTGCTGCCGATGCCTTCAACTGTCACCACAGCAGCTCCGTGCAGGGTGACGATCGGCTGCAAACAGGCAGTGACTGTACAGTGTCTAAATGATTCACAGGGTCACGGAGTTTACACAACAACTTTGGATTTAAGTTCAATTTTTTACCTTAAGAAATCAAACAAAAAGCCTATTTTTCAGCTAAGCGTCTCAAAAATGTTCAAAATTAAAATAAATTACAGATAAAATTATAGGCATTTATGTCAATTAAAACCCATTTTTAAGACATTGTAACATCTAAGGCGATAAGTCAGCAGATTCAGCTTGTGGTGGAATAAAAAAAGGATACACGACTCTTTCCTGGTGGTGGTCATATCTGGACACCATGACAGTGCAGGCTCCACACCCTCCACCCCCACAGCCATACTTGGCACCAGTAAGACCAACTGGTGGGCAAGAGAGGACAGGCTCATCATTTCACACGAACAGTCACAGTATGATACTAGCCCATATAAATCTTAGTGTAAGTACTGCAGCTTAACCATACTTATTGCTTTCTTAAATTGATTGACATTATATTTGAAATCAAATCCAAATAAACTGTTTAAAATACGTTTAAGCACAAATTTACATTTGTAGAAAATAAAGTACAGTAAATTATTTGTTACAATATAAATCAACCTGGTTTGACATTTTTTTATGCAGATGTTTTTGGCTTTATTTTAAAGGCTGAAAAACTTATTAAAATAAAATCAACCTTTTCTTCGCAGAAAACTGAGCAGCACCTCTTCTGGATCTGCATTCTTCTCAACAACCTGGAAGAAAGGAAGGAACGGCGAGAAGGAAAGACAGGTAAGTAAACAAAAATCAATAAACGGAGGAAAAAAGGTGGACAAATAGTAAAGGGACAAAAAAGAGCAAAGAAAGAAACTACATCAAGCAAGTTTAAGAAGTGTAAGAAAAGCACAATAGGAACAAATTCAAGTAATTATACCGTCACTTCATGGATTTCAAAACAAAGGCCCCGTTAAAGAGGAGCCGTGTGCACGTCGGCCCTCTTTGTTGTGACTTCATGCACATACATGAATGTGTATGCATGAGGTACCTGTGGTGAAATCACCTCTTTTTAACTAGAATTGGTCATTGTGTGTGACAGTGTCCTGTCATGCCTTGTAATCGGGTTGCTGAGACTCATGAGAGTCAGCAGACTGTCAACACTACAATTCCATCAATTTGGCCCCAGCCATGTTGGCGACAGTTAGGCAATTAAATTGATAGCATTTAATGAAAAGGGGAGAGAAGTAGACAGTCAAGTTCATCTGAAGTTCATCAAAAAGAAATAAAGAATAGTTAAAAAAAAAGAAAGAACATAAAAAATGCCAGTGGTCTTAGTGCACTAGTCAGAAGTAGAATGACCACTCCTATAAATTCTTGTTCAACCTTTTCACACCTGATATTTCTTATCCCCTCACCTTGCGTAGATGTATAAATAAATAAATTCAAACCCGTTTTACTGAACTAGTTTTTTAACAGTTAGAGGTAAATAGCTGGTGGATGATGAATGCACTCACCTTTTTGCCATTGACAAAGAAGATCAGCTCACTTGGTGAAGACATCGTGATGAATGAGAATGTGAAGCTCTGAGTTCTTAGGTACTGTCACATGTCACATGACACAGTTGGATTCATGAGGTCATGACACGCAGCAGCTCTCACCCAACCGGTTTACAGTGTTTTATTTACATATAACCAACACACTATTAAGATGTTAATATTACTGCAGTGTAATGTAAGCAGCCTTGTACTGTTGACAAAGCGCTTATTTTATTTTATTTCAGCAAAACTCAATGTTTGTGTAAAATAGAACAGGGTGGATTGACAGAAAATATCAAATTTTTATTTGTTTAATGTTTTACATTTTTTATATATTTTTTCTTGTACAGAGGAAAGCCCCTTTTTATTACGCATGCGCAGCATGCGCAGCAGGCGGAGCTCGCGGAGATCCCGACGGAAGGTCTTTTTGTTTGGACCGCTGAGAGACTCGACACTTGGTTTAATTCCCCTGGATACTAACCGTTTTTTATCTGCATTAATTTCGGTAAGACCCCGTATTTATACATTCATTTCTCTTTACCTACATTAACATTCTCTGCGACCGCCCAATATGTCCGAGCAGGAAGTAAAAAATGTGTTTTGAACCAGGAATGTAGCCTCCGTGGATCAGCTGGAGGGCGAATTTAGGTTTCCTCCTGTTCAGTTAGCTAATTTAGCGCTAGCCTCCTTACAGCGCACATACCCATACTATTTCGGTTAAAATCCCCAAATTTGTTATGACAGTTCGAGAATAAATGTTGATTTAGCACCGTTTTAATCATCACTGTGTTTTCTTTAGAGAATAGGAAGTGGGTTAATTAATCTAATATGGCTAGCTATGAGCTAGCGGGCCCCGCTAACTAGCGCTAGTGTGACGCATGGTGAGGCCCGGAGGTAGCCAGTGCTAACATGCAATTAGCCAGTTGTAAAAATAGATACCTTTGTCATTATCGAAGGCTATAGCGGTTTTTAAATCTGTAAAATGGCTTGCAGAACAGGATGCCCTTCAGGTTGGTTCTGCTGGTTAATAAGTTTAGTAAATAATTAGCAACATATGACTGAGACCACCCAGCACCCACTAGCTTTACTCTCTTTCTGGTATTGTCTTCAGTGTGTTTTGTTTCACTATGCATTTGTATTCGTACTTTTAAAAAACAGCGTTTGGTCATTTGTCACGGTTAGCAAATGGAAGTATTAACAAATGCTGACCTTTCATTTTTATACTTTAGACTGTGTTTGAGTAATGCAAATCTTTAAAAAACGTCATGAAGAAAGGCTGTGAGAATTGTTAAATGAAAGGTATTAAATTGTATATAGTTGTAAAGAAATATTTCAACAAATATACTGCTGGAGCTTTTTTTCCATAATTATTTTAGGGTAATAATAAAGCCGCTAGCACCAGTGTGTAAATAATGTGTAATCATCAACTTTCTGTGCTTTATCCTCCACAGGGTGTCTTTTATGAATAATCAAAAGCAGCAAAAGCCAACGCTAACAGGCCAGCGTTTCAAAACGAGGAAAAGAGGTCAGTGTTTATCATTCCTGCTTCAATCGTTTTTTCTGTATGTCTACTAATACCTCTGGCTTAACATATGCCTTGAGAATATTTCGTTTAAGCGCATGCCCTCCCCTCCCACAGATGAAAAGGAGAGGTTTGACCCTACTCAGTTTCAAGAAAGTATCGTACAAGGCTTGAATCAAACTGGCACTGATTTGGAAGCGGTTGCAAAGTTCCTTGATGCCTCTGGCGCCAAGCTTGACTACCGCCGGTATGCAGAGACTCTCTTTGACATCCTGGTGGCTGGCGGAATGCTGGGTGAGTTGTCATTTATACAGGTTATTCACACATCTGCACAATGAAGAATTCAACTGTATTAAGAGGCTTAAGTGGAAGAAAAATAGTATTTCCAAATTTGGTAAACATAGCAAGATGGAGTCAGTGCAGTTTTTAATTAATTAATTTCTTTCACCCTACAGCCCCAGGTGGGACTCTGTCTGACGACATGACCCGCACCGAGTTCTGCCTCTTCACGGCACAAGAAGACCTGGAGACAATGCAAGCATATGCTCAGGTGAAAAAAGCAGCTGGTGCTAAACATGTCTCAAACAGAGATGCATAGATGACCTGACAGGACAGTTCTTGCACGTGTTTAAGTTGCTGTTTTCTGTCTCACTAACAGGTTTTTAACAAGCTGATCAGGCGTTACAAGTACCTGGAGAAGGGTTTCGAAGAGGAGATCAAGAAGGTGAGGCTTATTTTAACAAAGAAATGATTAATTATACTGTTGTTCAGACAAAGTAAGCTCATAACCTGGAGTTCGGGCGGACATGTCTCTACGATGGGTTGAGGGTGTGCATGCTTCATGCTAATGTGCAGTTAATTTACTCTAGGTGCAGTTCAAACTGCTTTGCTGACTGTGCTGACAGTTTTATAGTGATTTGGCAGGAGCTGGTTGGTTAGTCACAGTTGGTCTGAGTTGCACTCCGTTTCATATGCAATGAACTGTGTCATGAGACATTGAGGTTAGCAAAACAGAGGCATACAAGTGGCTTGCTTGGAGTTCTGCTTGATTATTAATATTTTTTGTCCAGTGAAATGTCTGTCTATCAT
Source organism: Trinectes maculatus (assembly GCA_016785345.1). Classification (NCBI taxonomy): domain Eukaryota; kingdom Metazoa; phylum Chordata; class Actinopteri; order Pleuronectiformes; family Achiridae; genus Trinectes; species Trinectes maculatus. The sequence goes on from JAFBJQ010002205.1 coordinate 621,335, forward strand.
TCTGTCACTGTTCATTAACAACTCTCATGCCAATGGCAATACAACAGGTGCAGGACAGTTTTTCTTGGGGTTTAGTAAAGGTCATATTGCCACACAGTGATATTTGAACATGCTGGACATTAGATCAGTTGTTGAATCAAATCAATCAAACCAAGTCCCCCTGTAACTTGGACACACATCAAACGTGTGAACTTATGTTTCTCCCCCTGTAGTTGCTGCTGTTTCTAAAGGGGTTTACTGAGTCTGAGCGCAACAAACTGGCCATGCTGACTGGTATCCTGCTGGCCAATGGCAACATATCAGCCTCCATCCTGAGCAGCCTCTTCAACGAGAACCTCGTCAAAGAGGGTAAGTAACTTGGCTGTTTGGTGCCATCTCAGACCCGTCCCGCAATATCGTTGAAGTCAGGTCAGAAGTGTAAGAGTTTTGTTCACTGCTGTCAGCTAAGTATACTTCATAGCACAACAGAAAACAGTTGTCTTTCTTTTTAGGTGTATCTGCAGCCTTCGCTGTCAAGCTGTTTAAGTCGTGGATCAGTGAGAAGGATATCAACTCTGTTGCTGGCAGTCTCCGCAAAGTCGGCATGGACAACAGGCTGATGGTGAATAAATTGATATATAAATTGGAGCTGGCTTGTTAAATCATCAGTGGATTTCTTTTTAAGATCTTGTAGGAATATCATTTTTTAACCCTGTTCACTTCGTATATTGTTACGTTGTTTGAATTTAAATACTTACACTTTTTATAGTAAACGGTATGGTTTTGTATGTAACCTATACCTTAAGATACATGTGGCCCACAGGAACTCTTTCCTGCCAACAAACGAAGCTGCGAGCATTTTTCTAAGTACTTCACTGACGCCGGGCTGAAGGAGCTATCTGACTTCGCCCGAAACCAGCAATCCATTGGCGCCCGCAAGGAGCTGCAGAAGGAGCTCCAGGAGATGATGTCCCGTGGTGACCCTCAGAAGGAGGTGAGGCTTCTTCGGTGTCAAGAATAACCACTTAAGTCCCTCTGTGACCATTAAGCAAGGCTGCAGCTACACAGCAATAAACCCAACATTACTGCTGCAGACAGTAGGTTCTTTAACAGAATAGCGGTCAGTTATAGGATCGATAAAATGGGGATTACTAAATGATAAACTTGATGGCGGCAGTTAACACTTTGTTGAACCAGTTTAGCATTAAAAGTTCAGTTAAGCTTGACAGAAGCATCTTCTCTTGTGGCAAATGTCCCTGTTGTGGCGAAGTCAGGGATTTCCACGTTACATAGTTTTGTCCTTGGCACTCCCTTCAGCTCGGCACTAACAAGTTAACTGAAAAACAGCAGGGGCATAACGAGTCATGGCGTTAAATACAAATACAAATGAGCAGTTCCAGTGTCAGTAAAGGCCTGACAGTGTATGTCAACCCAAATGTGTTTGTGTCTCTGTCTGTTTAGATTATCGCCGTCTTAAGGGAGGAGATGAAAAAAGCTGGCCTTTCTGAGCAGAGTATGATTAACATCATCTGGACCAGTGTCATGAGCTGTGTGGAGTGGAACAAGAAGGAAGAGCTGGTAACAGAACAAGCCATCAAACACTTGAAGGTATGGCAATACATATCTTAATAGCCTGCATTTGATTTTTGTTCATTTCATTCTCTTCCTATAAAGAAGTGTTTTTTTTCTCTGCAGTATTCTTATTGTGTCTTTGGTTCTTACAGCAATACAGCCCTCTGCTGAAAGCCTTCACCTCCCAGGGTCTGTCTGAGCTCAGCCTGCTGCTGAAGATCCAGGAGTACTGTTATGACAACATTCACTTCATGAAGGCTTTTCAGAAGATCGTGGTGCTCCTCTATAAAGGTTGGTGTGCAGAGCACTAAAAGCAATACTTCCTATCAAACGTCCGATCAGTTTCAGAGCATACAGTATATGTAATGTCTATTAATCCCACTACACATCTTTGAAACTTCGATTTATTTTTTTTCACAGCGGATGTATTGAGTGAAGAGGCCATACTGAAGTGGTACACCGAAGCCCACCTTGCCAAAGGGAAGAGTGTTTTCCTTGAGCAGATGAAAAAATTTGTTGAGTGGCTGAAGAATGCAGAGGAAGGTAAAAATAAACATGCTTGTAAACCGCCACTGGGCAGTAGATGTTTCTCAAGGCACATATTTTGACTAGTCATGGCAGAAGCACAAGCACTACATAAGATGTAGGACTGCAAGTTATGCTGAAAAATGAACATTGTCTTCAAGCAGTGACTACTGAACTTGATATATGAACTTGATTGAAGCAAAATTATAAAAATGTGGTTGTAAATGGTATTCTATTTTCTTCCAGAGTCTGAATCAGAGGAAGAGGAGGCAGACTAAACCCTCCTTTGGCCAGACGAGCTTTTTCCCTTTTTTTCTTTTCTTTTTTGTTTCTTTAAGTAGCATCAGGAGCAGTAGAATGTGTTTTCTCCTTTTCTACCTCCTGTTACTTTATCCACAAACACACACACCCTTCCAACACTAAAATCTTTTAAACGTTACCATGGCAACATAAAAAGGGCTCAGTCCTTATGCCTAATGTTTGTCACAGCTGACAGTGGAAGAGGAAAAATATCGAATCTCCCCATCTTATTATCTTGATTTTGTTGTAATGCCCTCTGTAATTTGGATACAAAACATTCCACGTGACCTCATTTGCTGCTTGAATTTGATTACAAATCAAGTTTGCCTTTTTGCCATGTGACAATGAGACAGACAAAATGTTGATGTGACTTAGCCAAAAGTTTTTTTTTCTTTCTCCCTCTTTTCATTTTGTCATCTCATTTTATGGCTCCCCTTCATCTTTCTTAAATTTTGGGTAAACCAGTACTGTGCGTCAAGGTCACTCTGGTCAGTCTGTCAGAAGACACACAGCCCTGGAATCTGCCTCGCCAGCGAAATGATTATTATTGGTTTCTACTTTCTTTAATCTGATATGAACCGATTTGACTTTTTTATGAAATAAAGATTATTGAAATGGTTATGGCTGTGTTTTATTTGTGTTTGTAGTTCAGTATAAAAAGTATTCCAGACTGTGGTTAAGACTACATGAACATTGTGAGCAAATGCAAAGAGTTACCAACCGACATATTGGGTCTTTCTCTTTGTTAGAGCCTGATGTTTGTAGAGGGTGGATGTCGTTCTAATATGAATATCGTAATATCTGGAGTGCACCCTATTGATAATGAAATGCTTTCTGGATTGGGGTTTGAAAAATGAACAAAGGCTTATGGTTAGAGAATTATTTTCATTTTTATTGTACAAAAATACATTAATCTTTAAACAGCTTTTCAGTATTTTGATGTGCAAAGGACAATTGTCAGGTATTCAAGTACATTCTAAACACTCAATGTTACACATTAGATTTAGAGGTAGGCCTTCATATTCAAAACATGTTTGAGGTAGTGTGCAACATTTCCCAGTGACAGTTTCTTAGCCATATTTACTGTATATATGTCATATCAAGGGATTCATATCAGTGATATTTGTCTAATTTTAAAATAAGTATTGAAGGCGGCTTAATGCACTTCATTTGCCAGAACATCCTATGTTCATGTGCACACAAAACAAGTTTTGTGCTTTCAAAGTGATACAGAGATTGTGCAACAACGCAAAAGTAAACATTTCACTACACTGCAAATATATGTATCTTAACATTTCATAAATCCCGGGGTAAATCCAGAAACGATTTTAGTTCCAAATATAAACAAGGAATTACCCAAGTTGTATCAGTTTAGTTTGGGCACAAATCACTAATTTCTCAACATTTGTTTAGTATTAAGGTATTTGTCCTTTGCAGGATGTGATTATTGTGTTTGCAAAGTGACTGAAACATGACGTCAGGTCAGATCAGATCAGAAACCTCCTGCCGTCCTGACTCAACCTGATCTCAGGAGAAGTTCATAGTTGTGTGTGCAAAATATTGACTGCTGTTGATTTCCATAACACCTTTAGATTCATCGGTCTACGCCAGCTGTTCTTACTATTGACGTTTGCTGTCCTGTCCACTTAACTAATCCCTGAGACAACATGTCTTGTATTAAACTCTGTTTATCTGCTGTCAGATAGGTCTGTCAGTGGAACTACTGTTCCTACTCTTAACTACTAGGAGCAATAGACCAGTGAAGGCTCCTTTTAAAATGCCCATGCAAAAGTGCAAATTTTCAGACAGCACTTGAAGGCAGCGTTAAACCAAACTGACAGCGACCACTGCTCCAGCACCTCTTCAGTTTACTTTCATGTGACTGAAGGCGACAACACTTTTTTTTAGGAGTTGAACATGGGGTAAGGGGATGGGGGTGGGGGTGGGGGTACACTATGAGTGGGACCAAAATAGCCCCCCCTCCCTGTCAGGTGCAGCTTTACACGCTGGGCTCAGGTTACAGCTCAACCAAAACACAGGTTCCAGAGGGACGCTGGCGTGTACAGGAAAAGTGCTTTTCAGTGTTACTTCTGGCTCTGTTTTGTTTTTCTAGTCCAAAAATAAACATATTTATATATGTACAAAATTCCTTTAGGTATGTTTCTGCGGCAGGTGTCGACATGTAAACATCATCAAGGTGGAATCCTGGCCTGTCACTTCTCCTCACACAGCTGAGTGCTTCCCTCCATCTCTGAGCTGTGGAAACAAAGCAACGGCATTTTTAAAAACACTGTTCAGCAAAGGCACCACGACCTGTAACTTCTTCAGAACATGAACGGAATTAAACATTAGAATTTAAGAATGTTTCAAGTTGATTAAATCAAAGGTGTTCCTCTGTGTCTGTTCCTCTGTGTCATTTGTAGATTGTATAAAATATTTGCAGAATATTTGCATCTGTTAACAAACCATGTGTATCCAGTATTTTACCAGACACATATTTATAGTTGCTATACAGTATAGCATTTAATCCCATGTGCAACTGGGTTGCACTCCCACTTACTAAAACCCCCCTGAAGGCACCATGGCATGTTGTCATTTTGTGTTGTCAATCACTGGAGGAACAGGTGTCACTTTGGTGAATCCAACTCATCTTTGACCCACATCTCTTCAACATGTACTACATAAAGGGTCTTATGGACATATACAAATATCAGATCCATCTATAAGTGGATGGGGGGGGGGGGGACTTTGGACCATGGACATCTCTGCCTTTCTGGTCGTGCGTGAAAATCAGATCAGATTAGATTAGATAGAACTTTATTGATCTCTCTGTTAGGTATTGGAACTCAGTGGAGTTCTGGGGTGTGGGACATTACCTGCGGTGATGGCCTCTGATTGGCACCAGGTGTAAACACACACTCACCAGTTTCCTCTGGTTGCTCAGGCAGAAAGTGCAGATGGGGCGCAGGGAGGGCGCAGTGAGCGCGGCGGGGCCGTGCAGGATGCTCTGGTAGCGGACGCAGGGCTGTCCGTCCCGGCACTCCTCCCCCAGCAGCAGCACGTTGGGGGGGGGGGGGACTCTGGACCATGGACATCTCTGCCTTTCTGGTCGTGCGTGAAAATCAGATCAGATCAGATTAGATTAGATAGAACTTTATTGATCTCTCTGTTAGGTATTGGAACTCAGTGGAGTTCTGGGGTGTGGGACATTACCTGCGGTGATGGCCTCTGATTGGCACCAGGTGTAAACACACACTCACCAGTTTCCTCTGGTTGCTCAGGCAGAAAGTGCAGATGGGGCGCAGGGAGGGCGCAGTGAGCGCGGCGGGGCCGTGCAGGATGCTCTGGTAGCGGACGCAGGGCTGTCCGTCCCGGCACTCCTCCCCCAGCAGCAGCACGTTGGCCAGGTGGGAGATGTAGCTGGAGGCCAGGCGCAGCGTCTCGATCTTGGAGAGCTTCCTGTCTGCGGGCTCGGTGGGTATGAGTGTGCGCAGCGCGGTGAAGGCCGTGTTGACGCTGTGCGTCCTGTCCCGCTCCCGGGCGTTCGCCGCCTGTCTCTGCTTGCTCGATCCGGACAAACGCGCGTCTCCCCCGCGTCTTTCACCGCCGCTGCTCCGTCTCCGCTTCCTCCTGCGGCGCGTGGCGCCTCCTCCGGCGCGAGAGGCGGCCGCTGCCTCCTTCCCCGCGGCCTCCCCCGGCTCTCTGCGCGGACTGCAGCCGCCGGGGGACGTGTGACCGGAGCTGTCGCTGCAGCTGTCCGGGTCGGAGGTGAGGCTGTCGGGGTGCGCGCTGCGCTCGCTGCCGGTGGACTTCATCCCGGCTCTGCTGCTGCTGCTGCTGCGGGCTCTGACTGAGCTCTGCTGACTGCAGCTGCTGGGGCCGTGCGGCGGCTGCACATCACTTTATCCTGATGGTGAAAATAGCACCGGGGCCGAGCAGGTGCCGCCGATCCGGTGACTGAGGGGGTTTGAGCCGCCCGGCCCCCGGTGGTTCGGCATACCATGCGTAATGAATGACGGCTGCTTTCTAGGTCGCCAGAGCAAAGCGGAGAAGGGAGGACAGGTGGAGCTTAGAGTGAGGGACACCTGTTGTCGTCTGGAGGACACTTTATTAGGCTGGACCGATATGGTGCTTCCATCAGAGCCCATGCTATTGTAGGAGAGGGTTGCAGGATTATCCACAGATCCATGCCAATGACTACATTTATGTTCTTTATGATGGAGCTGAGGTTCTCAGACAGTAAATTCAGCACCTGTATGGAGCTCACAGCAAATGACATGTAAACTCATGTCCTTGTGTCCAGGTGAGGACAACTATTAGAACTGATGGTTTGGGAAAAACGAACCTGTTAAAGTCTCTTGTTTTCATCCAGTGTTTCATGCAGCGTTTTCAGGACCATCGCCCAAAGGAAAACCCTGAAAAGTCACATCTCTTCCTCCATAAACACTGGACATGCATTTGGGAACTCGTCAGTGAAATGAAACCTCTGTCTTTTTCTAATGACGCTGATGGACTTGATGGTGTTTACAGTCCTACTCACTGTAAATCACTAATAACCTGTGTTGTGTGTTTGTGTCTTGTGTCCTGTTGGTGTCCAGGGTGGAGGATCACTCTGTGGCCTTGGCCCGCCGCTCTGGGCCTCCATTGAGTGAACAGTCCAGGTGTACCCGGCCCGTCCCTTCCTGTCCCAGTCCCATTCTGTCCGTGCCCACCATGATGGACACATACAACCTCCCCCCACCTCCTCCACCATGCCCAGTGCCATCTTTGGGAGTGGATATAAATATCTGTGAACGGGTAAGAGTTGCTGGATGAACTTGCAACAACCTTTAATTTGAGTTGTCAATTTCATTTGAATTTATTTAAACTTGTTTTGAAGATAAACGTGGTGATAATTTAAATTTCTACTCAGCTGGTTTAAAATGTAAAACTTGGCTATGGATTTGATGAATATTTATTATTAGTGCTGAGTGGTTTGTCTGCATTACAAAATATTTATCTATTCTTGATATTGTTGCCACTAGAGGGCAGTACATGCATAATGATGATTTCATTTTGTTTTTGTTTTTTTTTGCCGTGCAAGGTACAGTTAAAATTCAGTTAAAGTCTCCATCTAGTACCTGTGCAAACCAAACATAGTATAGTAATTGCAGGAGGTCAAAGGTCACCTACCTCTAGGATTATTCCTGCTACATGTGGCCTCATCAAGCACCAAGTGGATGTAAAGAAACATTCAGCAGAAATGTCTTTTGAAATGTTTTTTTGTGCTGAAATGTGCTAAAGAACCGTGCGGGGCTGTGAGTTATAGAAACAAATATCAGGCTTGGAGCTCCTGCTGTGCTCTGACAAACCATCCAGCTTGGTCCTAATCTGCTGTGAAAAGTCAAACTGCTCTTTAGCTTTTGGCTGAGCAGAGTCAGGAGTCAGGGGGGAGGCAGAATGGAATCCTAATTGGTGCAGAGCTAATGTGACCTCATTAATCTTTTAATCCTCATTTCCTTGTCGGAGCTACTGGCCGTGAACTTGTATGGCCCCTGCAGCAAAGTCAAATCACTCTCTGCTGCTGCAAGCTTTAGTCTGACGACCCCTGCAACGTCCTTCCAGTTCATTTCATTCTTCACGTCACAGCAGAACTTCATAGTTGTTAAACAAAAACGTCCAAAATCATGAAAAAACGACATAGTATAGTATGTCGTCGTCAAAGCTACAAAAATTTCATTTTTCACAAAAACGTCCAAAATCATGAAAAAAATGTTATAGTACAGTATGTCGTCACCAAAGCGAAAAAAATGTAATTTTTGACAAAAACATCCATAATCATGAAAAAACGTCATAGTATAGTATGTCGTCGCCAAATCTCGCAAAAATTTCATTTTTGACCAAAATGTCCAAAATCATGAAAAAACGTCATAGTATAGTATGTCGTCACAAAATCTCACAAAAATTTAATTTTTTCTAGAAAACGTCCAAAATCATGAAAAAACATCATAGCATAGTATGTCGTCGTCAAAGCTACAAAAATTTAATTTTTCACGAAAACGTCCAAAATCATGAAAAAACATCATAGTATAGTATGTCGTCTCTAAATATCGCAAAATTCTAATTTTTGACGAAAACTTCCAAAATCATGAAAAAACGACATAGTATAGTATGTCGTCGCCAAAGCTACAAAAATTAAATTTTTCACGAAAACGTCCAAAATCATGAAAAAATGTCATATTATAGTATGTCGTCACCAAAGCTAAAAAAAAATAAATTTTTGATGAAAACATACATAAGCATGAAAAAACGTCATAGTATAGTATGTCGTCGCCAAATCTCGCAAAAATTTCATTTTTGATGAAAACGTCCAAAATCATGAAAAAACGACATAGTATAGTCTGTCGTCAAAGCTACAAAAATTTAATTTTTCACGAAAACGTCCAAAATCATGAGAAAATGTCATAGTATAGTATGTCGTCACCAAAGCTAAAAAAATTGTAATTTTTGACGAAAACATCCATAAGCATGAAAAAACGTCATAGTATAGTATGTCGGTGCCAAATCTTGCAAAAATTTCATTTTTGACCAAAACAAATAAACAATGTCTTAATAAGAAATGACATTAACTGCACACAAAAAGTAAGGAATGTTGCGTTTGGTAGATTATTTCTTTTTGAACGAAGCTGTTCTTTGCTGCTGCCATTACCTCTTGTTATGAGATTCTGGTGTCCTCAGTGGTCCGTTGGCGTCTGCTCCGGGAATCGCCATGTCATGTTTGACTGAGCTGCATATGCGTACTGGGCAACTTCACGCTGGTGTTCCACAAACCCAAGTTGCAGCATTCTTTGAAGTGAGCCCTAGTACCATCTGCAAACTGAAGGCTGTAGTTCCAAAAAAAAAGGGAAAGTCAGGGATGTCAGAGAAGACGACTACACTCCAAGAAGACCGTTCCCCCATGGTTCTTCATGGTTCTTCATGGTTGAAGAATGGGATGTCATCCCATGGAATGGGATGTTGACCAGCATGAGGAGGAGGTCCTTGGCTGCTGTGGTTGTGTTGTGTTGTTAAATGAATACATTGTTAAATTGTCTTGTTTCTTCAGACTTCGATCATAAAGTTGACCAAAAAACAAACAAACAAACAACAGTCATCAGCAAAGAATAGCTGTTTGGCATTGGCAGATTCTTCATGGGTGCAACCCACATACTCAGCTCTGCTGCTCATCCCACAAATGCATGTTCCTTCCAAACGTGGCACCATGTAAAAGGGAAGTAAACAGGCGTTTCCAATGGTGTAAGATTTATTGCTGTGAAACATTGTTACAACAAATAAATGATCTACCAAACACAAATGTCCTTTCTTATTGTGCGTAGTTTAGATTACACAGTGATTAAGATATATATACAACAACAAAAAAATATGTGACAGTATCAACAGCCAAATAAATAAATACTCATACACAGGTTTGGGTTTTTTGCTGGAGGACCTGAACATGATGGGGGTTTGAGGGAGGAATTTCTGACTGGTGTGTTACCGCCTGCTTCCAGTGAGCTCATCTCGGCCCTGATGAAACTGACCATTGGCACGAGACTTTACTCTTTACCCCCAGAGTCTGAAGTTTGCTGTGTAATCCAGTGGCGAGGATTCAGACACTCTGGGGTCTTTCTTTGAAGATGCTCTGTGCTGATGGCCTTGGATGACCTGAAGGATTTATGGGTGCTGATCAGACTCCAGACTCCCAGTTCTTGGAGGCTTTATGTTCTCAGCCTTGGGAAATAGGAAGCTGAGAAGAAAAGAATATGATATAAATAAATCCAGAACTGATAGTCGACAAAAAAATTAAAGCTATAGAAGGACTATACAATGTTTTCATCCATCTGTTATCCCGATTAAAAACATCATCACTTTCCCTCTTCCTCCTTCCACATGTCTTCTGAAAATCACAATCTAAGACTGTGACTGTCAAAAGTGTTAAAACATGACTTTTGTTTTTTCTCTTCAGACAGTGGCTCGTTCACCTGCTCTGCCTGTTGCAAGACATTATGGTGAGTTTGAAGAAAACACTGTCATCTGAGATTATACGAATTATATGAATCCACCAGGAAAATGTTTATAAGATTAAAAAAAAAGTTTTTCTCGCGTAGAAAAATTCACCCACTGGCCCTCGTCATCTGTAACTGGTCAGTTCAAGGACTTGGATGTGTTTTCATATGTTTTCAGTTTTCCTCGTGTGCCGATCATCTGAGTCACATGTGTGAATCTCAGACTCGCTGGATAAAATGTTGCAGTGAAAATATTCCTTTACATTCCTCTGTATATCATCTTCAGGCGTGGAGTTAGAAGCCATAAGAGAACCTCAGGTCTTCAGTGCTTCTTACCCTCCTGGAGCAAAGAGAACCAGAGTATCCGCTCCGGCAGGCGCAGACGTTCGGCTGGACGCAGCGACTGCCGTACAGACACTTTTGTTCACAGTGAGCTGAGAAATCAGAGGGTAAATCATGTGAGGTTGAATAACGTCACTCATTCAGATTCACATTTCATGACGATCTTATCGGATGGCAGATCTACTGCTATGCTGTACTCACGGATCTGGCACAGCATGCCTTGCCAACCCGGGGCACAGTGACAGGTGTTGGGACCCACACACTCCCCTCCATTCAAACACCTCTGCAGACAACTGGCTGGGAGGCAACACAACACAAGACCGAGATTCAGTTGCGTACTCGCACACTGGATTCACCAATATCTCCAGAAACATATCGGATAGGGAAAAGGCTCAACTGACTTTAGACATGCCTTGTATTTTTTACACTCCCTTCCCCCCTGGCAGCGTTCGCCTCACTGGGATATCACCCACTAGTCTGAAGGTCGGCCCTGTAGAACACTGCACACACGAGAACCGATGGTTCCCATATGTGAAGCGCCTTTGTTCACTGAGCGCGTACCTGCCTCTGCTTCAGCTTGGTGAGTTTTACTACAGGATGGATTCTGTCAATCAACACGTTGCCCTGGACGTTCCAAACCATGGGAGGAATTTTCATCCGATCACTGCACTTACGTTTATCACATCTCTTCCCGCGCCAGCCCGATGGGCAGTCACAGACATCTGGACCAACACACCTTCCACCATTCATGCACATGGGCTCACACACACCTGGAGAGGAAAATCCCAACTGTTAAACACTGCAGGGGAATAAGTGAATAAGAAAACGAGAGAATAACTGAAAGTAAAAGTGACAGAACAAATAGTCTGGTCAGGAATGAGATTGCGCGTAGAGAGAATCTTTGTATTGGTAAATCAAAGGAGGTGCGACAACGTAATGTCAGGGACAAAAACAATGGTAAGAAATGGTAATGTGGAAGTTGGATAATACTTTTCTCGCAGCGCCTCCCGATATATCCCTGCAGACAGGAGCAGATGTTGTTCCTCATGCAGACGCCACCGTTTTTACAAGGAGGACTGCACACAGCTGGAAGAGGAGGAAAATTACATTTGCTAAAATACCAAAAAGAATGAATCAAATGCACAGCCTTTATTTTGCAAATGAAATTTCTGTTGGTGTTAAGGTGTCAATGCTGTAAATTTACCGTTCTGACACTGTGCTCCATAGAAACCATGAGGACACTCGCACATGTTGGGCCGAACGCACAAACCTCCGTTCAGACAAACAGGAGAGCAGAGAGCTGAAGGGTGGAGGAGCGACAGCTTCAGGACTTAATGGTCAGTACACACAGTTACACACACTTACACACACACACACACACCAGTATACACTCACCGGTTTCACAGGATGGGCCAGTCCAGCCTGGCAGACACATGCACTCATCCGGAGACACACACTGGCCTCCATTCTGACAGTGGCGGCTACAAACCACTAACGGAATCATAATATTGAATCACACTCAAGTCAAATGTAACCGTACACAGTATTTCCCACTGATCCGTGTCAACTCACTGATTTCACATCTTGGTCCAACGAAGCCGTAAGGACAGGAACAAGTCTGTAGTCCCACACAGCTTCCTCCATTTTCACACGGTAACCCACACAGAGCTGCAGACATGGATTTCTCTTTGCTTTATTATTTATCACAGTTAATGCATGAGCATAATGATTTTTAAAAATGATTAAATGCATATGTGAAACAGCAAGCATATCATCTTTTTGTTGATACAGATACAAAATGAGTTCATGTCATTGGAAGATGAAGACGTATGTATGGATATACAGTATTTTTCTAAGAGATAGATAGATAGATAGATAGATAGATAGATAGATAGATAGATAGATAGATAGATAGATAGATAGATAGATAGATAGATAGATAGATAAAGGAGTGAGTGATGCTCACCTTCCTGACAAGTTTCTCCATGAAAACCTCTCAGACACTGACACACGCCCGGAGCAACACAAACACCCCCGTTCATACACTGTGGATCACAGATTGCTGAGAAGGAAAACCAAAAGACGAAACGATAGCATCAATGAAAGCTAATCGAACTAATGGTAAGTATCATATGTGTCGGACGTTTCCGCGTTTACCTGTCAGACAGTCAAATCCTGCGTAGCCTGGTTTGCAGCGGCATGTATTTGGTGCAGCGCACGCCATGTTCCTGCCACACCTGTGCCTGCAAACAGCTTAAAACACACACCCACTCAGTTGTACATGGTGTTGTTTACTGCACGCCAATGCTTCATGTCAGAGGGGGGGTCCTCAAATAGTGAGGACCTGATTTTGCAAGTGTATGACAGCATGTTAAAGTTGTATTTAGAAGAAAATTGTAAGAGGTTATAGAAGATCTGCACTTTTCAGCCACTGAGGGCATCAAGATGTACCTTGACAAGTTTGTCCATCACCAGTGTATCCTACAGGACATCTCCCGCAGCTGAAGCCTCCATCCGCAGCTGGTTCACAGTGGACACCAGGAAAACATGGCATGTCAGCGCAGGTCGTCCCGTGTTTTTTGGTTGTCAGAGTGCTCCTCGCTCCTGGCTGGACAGAGACAGCTCTCTGTGATGGGGAGCTGTAGGTCGTCTTGCCTGGCGTTGTCCGGGTCAACGCTGGCATCATATCGTCTGCGGCGTCAGATCCAGGGTCGACCTCATCTCCGTCTGCGGAGAACTCGGACTCAGACAGTGAGTAGGACAGAGCGGTGAAAGCTGCTGTGAGCGGCTGGGCAGATCTCCTCGGGGTCCAGGGCCTGGCCTTGGTGGACATCTGGTGGTTGAGGTGAGGCTTGGTTGTCTGCCTGGACGGCGTCACCTCCCGAGTGGAGAGGTGAGGAGCGGGAGCAGTGACTCTTAGAGCTGTGGCACCAGTCAGTGCTGCTTCAGACTGCTGCGAGAAGACAAGATGTGTATGAGTCACGACGGCTGTCAAGAGACAGCACAGTTCAGGAATGTGAGACTGACCTGGGAGACAGTCACGTGGGGAGCGAACTGCCTGGACGTGGCGCTGCTGATCGTTGGGTATGTCCTGTTGTCTGATCTGGGGTCGGCACTTTGGCCGGTTGTGCGAGTCGTTCCAGTGAGACGGACAGCGCTCACTGATGCGTCTGTTAGATCTCTGGAGGTAGAGACTGCTTCTCTCCTTTCAGTACCACCCCCCCTTCCCGACACGGCAGCAGGGCGCGGTGCATTATCCTGGTTCAGTCTGGTGGCGGACAGGTGTTTGATGCTGTGTCTGGAGGGCAGGTCGGGCAGGTGAAGCTGGGAGACCTTGCTGGCGCCTCCATGTGGCGATTGGCTGGTCTTGCCTCTTGTGTGTTGCTGAGGGAGGTAATTGGATGCTGAGGAAAGACAGATGGTCACGACAGCACTTGGTAGTATTTTGTCAATGGAGATCTAACTTTTCCAGATTTAAGTCAGTAGATCCTAAATGTGTTGACGCTGCAGGTCCACTGGATTAAAAAAATCCAATCAAAAATAATCTCGTACCTGCCTGAGCATTCTTCATACAGACACGTCCGTTGCCGTGAAGGCCAGGGGGGCAGCGGCCGCAGACGTAGCCAACGTGCGGCGGCCTGCGGTTGATGCACTGCACGCCGGGGAAGCAGGGCCTGCTGGCACATGATGCTGACACACTGACAGCGGGAGACTGAACTGTTCCTGGAAAACACGGAATGTCATCACTATCAACAACAATCATCATCATCATGAACCGAAAGACCTGAGAGCGGGCTCACCTGACGCTACTCTAACATTCCCTCGAGACTCGGGTACAGTCGGTGTATTGACGACTGTGTTTCTGATAGTCGGCTGATCAGGCCTGACTTTGTCTGCCGCAAGTCCTGAATTGTTCCTCGTCGTGTTGGTGTTAATCCTGGACGGATGAAGGTCATTTCCTTCCTTCAAAACATCTGTCTGTGTTTGGTAGACACTGGAAGTAATAACTGTGCTGTTGCTGTCGCTTTCCACCTCGGCGAGGTTTGGATTCGGGTTCATTCCTGGAGTCTTTCTCCAGGTAGTGGTCGTAGCTTGTGATCTGGCTGGGTTGATTCTTGGAAATGGCTTTTCTGCCTGTGGGGAGCTCCCGCTCGTGGTCTTCCGGACAGCGTGTGTCTTTATTTTGGGGGGTTGCAGGCGAACATCTGGCGTGTTGTAGACAGTCATACGAGGAGCAGATGTGGGAGTGACGGTGGCCGGCCTGGCGACTGCTGTATAATAAAAGGAGAGCCAGTGTTTGGATGACCATGTAATGCCGTTATCAGATGCTCTTATGTGGAACCACTTCCTGTTCAGCTTGACGATCACCCACGTCGCATTGAAGGAACAGCAAAGCAGTGAGGGAGATAATCCTTCCTCTGGTCCTGATCTTGAATTTTAAATTAAATTTACTTAGACCTGAATCGTGCACTTTTGACAACAGCACTTACCTGTACACGTTGTCCCATTTCCCAGCATGCCTTTGGGGCAGGGGCCACATTCATAGGAGCCAAAACGATTAAAGCAATGAACTCCTGGGAAACAGGGCTTTCTTTCACATTCATTGATATCTTCCACGCACGTTACACCTACCGAAAACACACACACACACACATATACCACATGGTACCACAATATATACCATTAATAATACCATTTTTTGTTGTTTTTTTGTCAACGCTTACCTCTCAGCCCTGCAGGACACTCACATCTGTACCCACTGGCTGTGCTGATGCACTTGCCGACTGTGCAGGGAGCTGACAAACAACTGTCGACGTCCTCATTGCAGAGCTCGCCCTGGTGTCCCTCAGGACACACACACAGGTATTTCCCACCTCCGGCAGGGAAGCTGATGTCAGTTATGCATGTGCCGCCATTCTGACACCCGCACGGCACCACGTTGATCTGTGGGATGTGTGGAGAAGAGACGCCGTCAATCCCATTGTTTCATTCCTTTTACTTTCATTTTAATTTTTTGTCCCTTCCCGTCCTCTTCTCTCCTATCTCTACCTCCACAGTGAAGGTGCTCTGGGCATTGCACTCATCGGACAGCGTGAAGCGGACCCGGTGACCTGACTGATGACCCCTCTCCTCCATAACCATGGGGACCCTCCAGATGAGGAGGCCAGCTGGGGAGAGGACAGCCCCCTGCGGACCATCCTCTAGTTGGAAGAGGAGAGCCGAGCCCTCAGGGTCTGATGCCGCAAACTGGAAGACAAAGTTTTCCCCGGCAAACGTCCGCAGGTCACTCTGAGGTGCGTGGAAAGCCGGAGGTTCATTCACTGGTTCCATTGGTGGAAAAAGAGAAGAAACAGGCTAAAGGGAAATGCTGATGTTTATTTCCATGCAACTCTGCAAGAAAGATGCTTTTATGATGACAGGATTTGTTTCCTGTCCTGAAATAAACTTTTGCCAAAAATGTCCCCTCGGCCGATCCTGGAAGAATCATTGTAAACACAGGTTTCCCTGGCAGGAAGGGTTTCCATCTTATCGTTCCAGCTGGAGCTCTCAGCGAGAGGCTGTTTCAGCGAGATCCCACTGACTACTGTGATCAGGCTTTAGCTGCAGATGTTCAACAGGGAGAAAGTGAGCGTGGTCCAAGGCGGCTCCTGCACAGCAGGCTAAAAACATCAGCATGAAGAACGCTTTCTGATCAAATGTTGTGCTAACGTTATGACGCTTTCTGGGTTTCAAAACAAATGGCTGACAAATGAGCAAAACGTCTGTAAAATAATTCCATTTAATGAAATATATGGTGCAGCTGCACCGGAGGAAGGAGAGACCATGAGTTATAGCTTCACAAATCAAAAAAAATGTTTCGAGGGAGACTATGAGACATCATGATGTTTTACCACAGCCTCACTGTTACAGCTTGTGGTTTGTTGTGGTTGATCGTCAGTCTGTGTCACTGTGGAAATCAGCCATGAGATTTACCCCCCCCTTCTCCCCTGCAGGTGAGTGACAGAGCCGAGCATGCTGGGAAACCCAAACCCCCGCTCCTTTGATCCGCTCACAGAGACAAACAGGACCCTGGCTGTGTTACGACAGTAGGACAAACAGGACCCCCGCCCCCCCACTGCAGCTGATCATCATTAACGAGTTACAAGCATCTCTTCACTCACATAGAAATCAGCACTGGCATTAATATACTGCTGTAGGGGTGTGTGCGTGTGTGGGGTTTTGTCGGTTGCTGTGACACACAGTTATATGTTTGTACCTTGGTTCACAGACCAGGTGAACTTGGAGGTGACGGGGTCACACAGGAGGCAAGGGCTGCTGGGATTTGGGTCTCTCTCTGCGAAACACATCCCATCGATGCTACACGTCCACTCCTGGCCAACAGAAACAGACGGGGGAGGGGGGGGGGTGAGTTTGTTTGTATACTTATATTTACTATGTTGTTTTGGAAAAGGACTTGGAATTACAACATTATTTGCAGGCACTTGAAAATCTCTATGTTGGCAGCTGTTTGTGCACATGTGTGCGTTTGCTCTGGGTTGTTGACTCTGGTCTCTGGTTTAGTCACTCAGCCGGCCACATGTTGTTCATGAGTACAAATTCTACAGAGCATATAAAACACATCACCACGCTTTCCCACTAAACAACCAGCGTGTCTGGAATCTGTTTCCCAGAACACTGGAGGGTCCTAGTTTTCTTTTGCAGTTGTGTGAATTATGACAATCGCACCATGAACTCAGCTCGCTGTGGCGTTGAAAGGCAGCTGGTTAAGTTGCCTGACTTTGAAAACTCACAAGTGATTTTTTTTTAAATTCAGGAAGAAAAAGTCCATTAAGGTAAAACATTTAAGGTAAAACATCTATGTTATATTCATGGCTTTGATAATCATGGCTTCTTGAGACAGACCTAAAAATACAAACTCAGACTGTCAGATGGTTTTGCAGTGAAAAACCGTGGAGGAAATGGACGTTTACTGTTTTTGGATGCGAGTTACCTTTAACTTACAGAGTCCTGAGGGGGACGCCTCACAGACCTGGCAAACGCCATCGTAAATAGTCAGCACCTTAGCCCGGCTGTACTGGGAGCCATCGTTAGTCACCTGACAGAAAAGGATGATACTGTAAACAGCTTCCTTCGAACATAAAAAAAACATACTTCAGCTTCAAGTTAAAGCCCCACTGTGTCGTTTTTCAACCTTCAAACTATATTTTCAAAATCATTCCGGTGGTACAACAACTCACAATAGGTTCAATGACCCCTTTGTCATCGCAAATCCTACACAGTGGGGCTGTAATATGAGAAGCGGCGGTACCTTCATCTCCCAGCGTGCGTATGGTTTGTCATCCATCATGAAATCTTCTGTACTGACAGCAGTGTGGCTCAAAGAGGGGACGGCGCAGTCCAAAGCTTTGGAGCTGAGGAAAGTGGCTTTTGTCCTCTGTTTTTCCCCTGCAACCCAAACTCCATTCACATACTGTGGAGTTCAGAGGAAAATATATCAGACGTGCGCTTTCCTCTTAACACCCTGACCCTTGACCTCGCCTTTCCTCACCTTCAGTCTTGTAGCATGACAACTGAGGTCAGGGGAGCTGACGAAGCCGAGGCCAAAGACTCGAACGGTGCGACAGTCGAAGGTTCGAATGTCACATAATCCGCTGTTCTCCAAATCCGTGAGTTCGACTGGCTGACCTGTTGGAGGACGCAGCGGTTCATTCGAATTCATCATTTATGATGGACTGAGTCATAAAAACCACTCCTGACGTGAGGACAGGGAATGCTTCTACACTTACTGATGGCCAGGCTGCAGTCGTAGAAGCTGTGGCTGGGATAACACTGACAGCCCCATTCTGTACACTCTCCATTTCCACTGCACAGGTTAGGGCAGCGCAGTGCCGTCACCACTGCCCCGGGCCGTCCTGGTGGACCTGACACTTCCACGGCCCTCTGGGTTGTGTTTTCCAACAGCCGTCTCTCACACTCATTCTCCAGGTACGGCAGCAGCGCCTCCTCCCATCCCAAATCATCTTTGAGCTGCAGGTCCAGGATGCAGAGATCCACCGCCTCGTCCAGGCGGCGTCCCAGCAGCCCTCGGCACACTGTGCCCACGCTGGAGTTGGCCAGAGCCATCTGGCACACCTCCAGAGCTTTGGCTGAGGTTAGGCCACTGGGTGTAGGCCACTGAGGTCGCACCTCTGGTCGGGCCTCTGCCAGGTGATCCTCAGGGAAAAAATAAGCAAAATTCCCCAGGTCACCTGCGCTGAGGCTTTGAGCAGCAAAGACGGGCTGGAACTCAAGCGGCACCTGTCTCCTCTGCCTGTCAGTGGGAAGCAGATCATCTTGCCTGAACTCACTGTCTAGTTCCATATCGCCGTCAGTGTTTTCACTGTGAAACCAAAGGTGCCTCCTCTCCAGCGGATGAGTGTTGAAGGCAGACATATCCAGGATGCTCTCCTCTCTTTCTGGACTCCTGACGTATTCCACCGTTGTGTCCATCGCGGGGAACACGGATGCGTAATCCACATTATCGTAAGCTACGCAGTCAGAGTGAGCGGAGGGATTTAAGAGGCTCCTCATCCCTCTGCCGGCGTGATGAGGAGCAGTGTACCCCCTCTGGCACTGACAGAACGGCCTCCTGACCTCCTGGGTCGCCTCAGGAGGTAGCTTGTCAAATAAACTCTCACCTGGAGCCATCCTAGCACATGCACACCAAAACCATAAAACCACAGGAACCTGTTTCAGCCAAATGGATGTTTGAAGTAAATCACTGAAGTAAATTGTTATGACTGACTGACCTCCACTCCTGTATGAAGCGATGCAGCTCATCAGGACCATAAGAGGCACCATCGCGGCCGTGGAAGTCATTGTTTCCATTGCGGTCGAAGGTGCCACAGAGACCCCGTGTGTTGCCGTAGTCAACGCTGGGCGCCCGTATGGACAGACTCATCCCCCAGTCACCGACGTCAGCCCTAACAAAGGCCCCGGAGGGAAAGATCAACTACAAAAGGAGAGTCACATCCAGCAGCTAATTAACATGTCTCCTCGTGCTCGAAAAGTAACGTACTGTATGTGATGACTGTGCTATGGTTTAAACATAAAATATGCCAGTGATGGTTCCTGGGGAGCAAACTGCACATAACATAATGCACCAAAACAAACCCATCTCTCCATATATCTATATACAGTGTATATGGCAGCAGTGCCAAAATGTTTGGATACCTACGGTGACCTTTTTCCCCTGATGGGACTCCAGCACTCTGACCCGACCGCCCTCCTCATCACCAAGGCTCCTCAGGGTCATTTGTGGTCTGGTCTCCTGCGGCTGGCCTTTGCACATGTCGAAGATGGCAACCTCATTCCCCTCTCTCACTGCAACGCCACAGTTACACGCAACTGCGTAGTGTCGGCTGCCACAGTCCCACTGGCGAGAGTGAACCTCAAATTCCCTGACGAGACTCCGGTAAAGGAGAAACGTGCCAGTCTGGTGGTTTTCATAACGCCTGAACATGGCGGATTGGGAGAGAACATACAGTCGTCTTAGTGTCTGCATGAAGCGAACTCAACCTGGACATGAATTACCATTTGAATGCTGCTTACAGCCGCTAAGAAGGAAGTTTACCTGCCGTCGAGCGTAATGATATGTGGGTCAGTCAGAGAGTAGCACATGGAAGTAGGAACGTCTTGAACCGTGACCTGGGAACAGAGGTCAGAGGAACAACGATTACCGGGGGCCCCACCCTCTGACCCCTAACCTTGGGCTTTGATGTTTGCACTCCACACAGATTCCCATCTGTTCCGTGGCCACAGACACAGTGTCTGGAGGGCCTGACATCACGTCTTACATAATGTTGTGGCTTGTGTGGATGCAACTAATGACCACTTAGAGCGGCGCTCCTCAAACTTCATGTCAGCCACAATCCAATCCTATTTAATAAAGCACGGAATAGCTGTGTGTATATGTACACAGTGTGACGGAGAGGCCTGTAATTAGGATTGTCATTCTAATACCCTCTAATTAAAGTCATAGTTAGATAATTATATCACTCTGCTGTTATTCTTCATCTCGTTTTGGACCCCGGTGCCCTCTTAAGAGGATTCCTGTGGGAATCCTTAAATCCCCAAAGGTCAGCCTCCTCAAAGACCCCTGCGTGAGTGAACCGTATGCATTCTGCATGACACAACAGGACCCTAATATCAAGAATTCATGGAACAAAATTACTTTTGTAACATTCAAAAGTCATGGATCATTTTTCTGCTTCTGAAAAGCTTGAAACCACCACTAGAGCACTAGAAGCTGCTCCGGGATGACAGATGCTCACCATCCATCTCAATCCCTCATAAATCCTCATGGTGCGAATCCTTGGAAACCAAGGATCTCCGATAATCTCTCGAATCCTCTGGAGACCATCACAAGTGTTCACAAACAGAGAGTTTCACTTCAGCTTACTTTGAGGGATGTTGGGATGTAGCTCCTCCAGAGTCGGGGTGCACCGGCTCCTGGAAGAGCGCCGATCAGGCTCGGGCGGTTCCCATCTCGTGTAAAATCAGTGACGGCCGTGACCAAAAACGCCGCCTGACCGCAGCTGCCGTTGCCGCAGGCGTGAGCCCGGATCTCCACCTGGCAGGCGGACAGCGCCACATTTGAGGCCTCACGTCCGAGACTGTCTGCGGATGTCAGCACAGTGGTAATTTAGTGTTAACGGACGGCACGCAGCTGCCTGCAGAACTGTAATAAAGCCTCGGTGAGCTGACTTTCATGTGATGATGTACAGGACAAGTCGGAGCGAAACGGATGAGAGAATCAAGCAGAGCGGAGGGAAATTAATGTCAACAGGAGGAGGAGAAGGAGGCAACTTGACCCTCTAATCATCTTTAATAAATCCCTTTCAGGGCATCTTTGTTTTTACTAAAATAAGAAAGAGCCAGGACCTCGCTCTATGTTTGGCCCCACCGGCTCTGTGCTGGAACCCCAAACAACGTTTAGAACAAAACACCCAATTAAGAAACTTCGTCTATTTTGGCGAAAAGAGATGTTGACGTGAGTCTTTGCAGATGTTAGATGTGTGGATGCTGTGGCAACATCCGACATATCTGACTACTGCGATGCACCGTCTATGAAGGCAAACCTGGGTCATGGACGCTCAGAGCCAGAGGAACTCCACATGGGCGTCCGTGTTCAGTGTTGTAGCAGGGTATGGGCACTGTGCTGAGAACCGTCACCTCGTGCTCTTTTCCGTTTTCTGCAATGTGGAGCGAGTTTGGAAAGAACTGCGGAGCGAAAACAGTGTGAGTCCGCACACAGTTTCCTCGTGTGGCTGTTACAACATAACAAGTTTTTTTTTTTTTTTTTACCTTAAGTCCTGCGTAAAAGCTCTCGCTCTCCTTGGGAGCAGATCTGGTGTTGCTGGCGTTGGCTCTGAAAGTCGACACACTGCAGGAGAACTGCAGTTTTCATCCGTCAGTGACCGAGTTCTCAACATGGACAATTATCAACTCACTTTTTTTTGTACTTCAACATAGTTCAAATGTTACCATGTAAAACTGAACTCATACGTGGCTCGTTGCCGTGCAGCTGCTGTTATGTTAAAGAGCAGTGCTGCTATTCCCAAGAGAACGGCTGCTTTAAATTCCTGCAGCGTGGAACTGTGAGTCATGAGAATAATGTATAACTATTTGTGATTTATCCAAACATCTCCCTGTGTAAAGAGCACTAACATTTAACTCCCTTAAAAAAGAATGGAGATGACCTTTGACCCAACTCAGCTGCAGTATCAACATGTGTTAAAGATGGGCCCCCGTGAGCGAGCCCAGTCCTCTGCAACACGTTCCAGACACAACTAATACGAGCCTGGTGTCCAAACATGGTCCACAGCTGCACAGGGGCGTACAGAGAGAGTGACATCAGCTCATTCTCAAAACCAGCGCAATTACACGCCAGAAGTAACTTTCCAGAGAAAGAGAGATGTCAGCAGCCTTTGTGTGTTTTTATGCTCGAAAGAAGATTTTTTTTTTATCAACACAATGATGTGCCTGATCGCAGAAGAGCAAATATTTGCTTTGAATCAGCCTGACTTGTGTCCGCGAGCCAATCGGTGGATGCTGCTACTCGCTGAGCTTCATTGTTCCTGCGCGTTTCTGTCCATGTAAAATAACTTCCCTCGAACTGATGTCAAAGATTTGAATGAGGCGTTTTAAATGAGAAGCAGGTGGTTTGAGGCTTTTCAACCTGCAACTGATTTGACCCCCCTCCCCCCGCCTTTTCTTACTGGGACATGACACACATCTTTGTTCAGCATGATCCGTGGCTTACGTTGCCCACTCGAGGACTCAAATTCTATACATGTGTTCGGTTTACCGTTTCTCCGAGCCTGAAGTGGACGCCATCCATTTCCACCAAAGAGAAGAACTTGAGTGTGGATTCCTGCCTGATCTCAGCCTTCATGCTGTGGCCGACGCGCCTGGCCCAAACCACCTGGAAACCCAGCGGCTGGCTCCATGGCGGCGGGACGAACGAGCACCTTAGGTGGACGCTGTGGCCAATGAGCTCCGGCGCGATGACCGGCCGAGAGGGCAGGGACGGGACGGCAGCTGAGAAGAGATCTGGATGGTCATCTATTCATTCGAAGATAAGAGCTGACAGTTTTGGAGTTTTACCTTTGCATTGGCCATTGACTTCCACTTCGCCCGGTGGACAGAGTCTTGGTGCCCAACTGGGAGCAACTGAAACACGAGATTTATCAACTCGATATCAGATTTAGATCAGAAGTAGCAAATGGACATTCCACCTTGGCCACAGCAAGGCGTGATGAACAGCATATACCAGTCAGTGTAACAAAATCTGCGCTCACCTTTGGCACAGTATCCCATGCAGCCCTGTGTGGGCTGCAGGTAGTAGAGCAGGAACTCGCCGCAGTTCCGCACAGTGATGGGGATGCGGAACAGGCAGCAGTCTTTGGAGCTGCCATGGAAGAACTGCCAGGTGGCACAGGCGGAGAGCTGGCGGACCTCACCGGGCCGCGGCAGGGAGGTGTCCTTCAGTGACAACCAGACCGGAGCCTGCGTACCACAGCGGTTCATCTGCAGGGAAGTGTGGAGTGATGAAAATAGTCATTACCTGTAGTGAGGGGGTTGTTTTTTACCTTCCAGCACAAAGGTGCTTATTAGACCAAACTGCAGTGTGCGACGTGTTTGCACTGGCAGAAGACGTTTGATGCCGTTTTTAAGCGTTTTCTCTGATCGTGACTCAGTCATCAGATTAGAGACAAAGTGGAACGATGTAAAAACAACTTGTTTTACCTCGACGCAGCTGGTGGGCATCTCAGCTGGCTTATTGTTGATGCTGAATCTGTACCAGCCCGGCGACAGCGAGTGGTCACAGATCAGGTCCTGGATGGCTGTGTTCTGGATCTCCGTCGAGTCAAACTCAACGCTCCGGTAGGGATTACGCAAAGTGCGATGGCCTCCAGGGTAACACTCTGGTGCTGAGGACGACAATAACACAGCCTGGCTTTTAAAACAGTTTAAAGAAGAGGAATGAAAACTGATCAGGACTTGATATCTTTGATAAAGTCTTCTTCGATGCAGGTTATGCATCTGTTGTCCTCTAAGCATGACTGTTAGATTGCTGAAGATCTGGAACTTCAATGTCAGTGTGGACAGGAAGAAACGGTTGCTAGAATCTGTGTATGATTGCTCTTTCCAGTGTTGGCTGGAGTTCAGGAGGTGAGTTGGAGATACTTGGGTAAAGCCCCAAGTGGTTTTCTAAACTGCAAAGAGAAACAGACGTTCCTGGAGCGTCCCACCTCTCTAAAGGCAAACGGTGCAGGAGAAACCTGAGAAGCACTGTCAGCAGCTGGAGGCAGAACATTCAGTTTTCCACACTAACACGCTCTCGACATCTGTGAAGTGAAATGTTGTCAACAGAGGCCTTTTCCTTAACAAACCGACAGAACGTGTTGTTAGTTCACTCTCAGATGACAAAGCGTTGCTCCCTGTGCTCTGTTTGAGTTTGGTTGTGGTGACTGAGTGAAGTCAGACAGGACAAACATTCGGGGTATTTCGTGTGTCTTTACATCGTCAAAGCTTTGAAAGCCTAAACAAGGCCCTACAGGCTGGTCTTCATGTTGGCAGAGCCTTGAAAGCAAATGCTCTTGTTTACATCCTCGCCACTGACACGATTCCAGGTCACAGGTCGTCCAAACAACCAGGTTTCCAGGCAGGACAATTGGCGAGACGATGGCTTCTGGCTAAACTGTTCCAATTGGCGTCTTAATGAGTTTACGGAGCAGCAGGGGAGATGTGAGGGGGGGGGGCGGTGAGTTAATGAGGCGGCCCCTGGGCGGAGGAGATCCCACAGGGAGGGAGGGAGGGAGGCCCCTCAGCAGCCCAGATGTGCAGGGACTGTGCAGGCAATTCTGCAGTTTCTCAGGGAAAACGGTTAAATTGGGAGAGTGTGGTGTTAACATAACTGAGGTTACAGGTCCGATCCCAGAGGGCCCGTCACTCACTGCCAAGCAGCGCGCCATCTATAGAGTCAGCGGACTCGGAAAGTGTTGTGAGTCTGATGAGTCAGCGTTTTGAACAGAAGCAGCCAGAGATGTGTGGCATCTTGGATTGATGGTTTGTATTTGTTTGCAGTGTGTGTGTTAAATGCCAATCCATGTACGTAAGGAAGAATGCCAGTAGAAATCTATTTGCAAAATTGCTGGAAAACCCACAAATTCTTCTTTTTTTTTTTTTTTTTTTTTTTACGACAGCCTGCCTTAAACTTTACGATTGTGTGCTTTGAACTGTTGTTGTGTGACCCGGAGACACAAGTGTGACATGGGAGACATGGTAGTATGTTGGATTTTCCAAGACATCTAAAACATATTCCAGTCAAATAATAATAATAGTAATAATAATAATAGTAATAATAATAGTAATAATAATGATAATTTTCAGGCAGTTAACGCAGGATTGTTTTCCTTTGCTTTTTGTGTTGTTTCCTGTCTGTGACTGGAAACTGGTTTGTGAAGGTCCATGTAACCTGTGGACCTGTGATGAGTGATGGTGAGTGCAGCAGCACAGACTAACTCACCCAGCTCTGCTCCATCTGCTGCCTTCAATAGGCAAGATGTTCTCCTCTCTGCATTTCACACACAGCACCGGGTCTTAAAGACTCTGGAATGTATTAGACACGTGCCTCTGCTCTAAATGTTCCAGACGATCGCAGCAGTTGGGGAAGTCGTTTTTGCAAAACGCAGTATACAGAGGGACTTGTGTTTTTTTTTTCTTTGGAGCGTAAACAAGCCGTTAATTGAGCCATTGCAAAGTGTTCCGTTCACCTACCATGTTGGGCGAATGCTGTTAACTGCACGAACAGGAGCAGCGTGCTGCGTAAAAGTCCGGGGAGCGCGAGGCGCACTGAGCCATGTGCGCCACAGTCCATGGCTGCGATACGTCCAGTCCAGTGATGCAGGAGGGTCGCCTCACTCGTCTGGTCCCATTTAGAGTCTGGCGCAAAATGTTCTTCTCCTCCTGCTCCTGATGGACAGTTAGCGGAGGTAAAGGGGGTTTTGCGCTCAGCTCACCGGAGACTGCGGCTTTTCCCTGTGCGTTGCGCGCAAGATGACAAAGACAGAAAGGTGGGGGGAGGGAAGAACTGTCCGCTCCTGTAGGTGGGTCTTCTGTGATCCCAGAAACAAATCATGGCATTAAAGGATTCATCCGCACTGTCACCATCAGGGCTGACTCCTCGCTGCGCCATTTATAACTGTCTGTGCGCCCCCCCCCCCCCCCCCCCCCGCCTGTCCCCCCCCCCCCCCCCCCCCAAGTCGCACAAATTCATGTTTCAGCAAAATGTGAAGAATCCAAATAGATTTTTTCTGCAACATGTGGCAGCTTTGTGTTTTATGCTTTGATTTAATATGCTGTATAATAGAAGCTTATAATAGAAGTGATGAAAGGAACAGAGTTTTGTAGTTGAATGGGGTTTAGTCCTAAAAAGAATGAAGATGCACAATTTGCACACAACAAACCTGTGGTGCTCTACAATTGACTTAATGTTGGCTCAGGTAAAATCCAGTAATTTAGAAAAGCTGGTAATAAATTTTAAAAAAAAAAGAGTTAGTTAGGAACCCTCTTCTATATGTGCCACTTATAGAGGCCTGATCCTCCATTGGCTGATTATCTCTTCATGACAGAAACCAGGCTGTGACTGAGGTGTCATCACAGCGGGGTGGGAGTGTGGGGCGTGGAGGGGCAGAGCCAGCATAGGCGAAACAGAGAAGGTCAGAGGTTTGGAGTGTAGAGTAAATATCAGGTGGCGGAGAGAAAAAGACATAGTTTTTCAGTAAATGAAAAGACCTGTGGGTGGCAGCAGGTGTTGCTGCACTCGCCTTTTCATTCAGCCGTCACTTCAGCACTGTGAGAAAGTCTCTGATCTTCACATTGGCTGTTTCAGATGGCGCGGGATGATCAAGTACTGTCATCCACTCTGAGTGACAGACAACCGTGAGAGAAGACTGGAAATCTGTCTGTTGACCAAGGGCTTTACATTTCCTGGTCCCTAAAAGCTGTGCCACCTGGGACCTTCAACACCTCACGTGTATTATGAGTCATGGGAGAGAGGAAGAGGTCGTTCCTAACAGTACAGGAAGTATTTCTAATAGTCTGCACAGCTCATGTGTTCAAGTAATCCTCAGACAGCAGAAACCAAAGCAGACACAGAGTCTGGATGTTCCTGGGAACTTCCAGGACACCTCCCCGGGTTCAGGCTGCTTTGCTGGTGGCTCCATGCTAAAGCACCTTAATGGGAGAGAAAACATTATCAGCCTCTTCCTTTGATGTTTGTGCCCTAAGAAACGACAAGGGGGGAAGTCTGGGCCCTGCCTCCTGAGCGCTTCCAGATGTCACCCAATCTTCTTCCCTGTGAGGAAAACAAGAGGCGAACATGCAAGCGGCATGTTTGCAGCTCGGATGCTCCACGAACATCTTGGAGGCACACAAGGGTCTGTCCTTTCAAAATGTACAAACTAATTTGTGTTTTTATTAACACATGCAGTCGAGACATGTTTTCTGTTTGCATGAGTTGGAAAATGTCTCAAATATCTGCTGACCTCGTGATAATCTTCGAGTGTACAGAGGATCATATTTCCTGTTTGCTTTGTTTGCGTCATTCCCAACAAGCGAATGATTTCATTGAACTTTAGACAAAAAAACAAACAAATCTAATTTGTAAAAGCTACATATTTGTTCTGAAATGAAAGCCATCCTGTAATTTCTGACTTTTCCGATTTTATGTCAACATAATGTTGCTATCTTGAATTCAACTCCAGCACTGAATACATGCATACATGTTTATCACAAAAAGTGGATACATTCCTAGAAATGTCATTTAAATGCACTCACTGTGCTTTGTGTATTTAATATTTCTAGTGGATCTGCTGTTAAAGGATAGTTGATGCATATGCGCAGACTATACTTTGCTGCTATCTAGTGGAAAAGTGATGAAAAATGACTGTTCATGTGACAGACTGTTACTGTAACATTCTCCTGTGCGTCATTGATATCCACTGTGAATCAATGATTTATTCCGCTGTGTTCCTGTGTGGAAATTCAAACGGTCCACACATTCAAAAATGAAACCACAAAAAAAAGGAACTCTCTCTTGTGTGCTTGCTGTGTAAAAAAAAAAAAAGGAAATCTGATTGTCACGCCGTTGATATGGTTAAGTTGTGTTTTTGTCCTGTCTTTGTGTTTTTGCGTGATTTCCTGTTTTATTGAAACGAACTCTCCTTTCGTTTCAGGTCACTTGCGCTTCCTCTCGTGTCACCAGTCTGATTGTCTTCATCTGTTCCCCATTACCTCCTTGTGTGTGTCTCCCCTTTGTCCTGTGCCAGTGTGTCTTGTCCTTTTGTCCAGTCCACCAGCGTAGTCATAGTCAAGTCTAGTGAAGTATTTCCATGTTTTGTTGGCCTTAAGCCTTTGGAATTTTCATAGCCTTGTAGAATAGCTTAGTTATTTATATATTATCTTGTCTTTTTCCCCCTTAGGAGGCGTTTTTAGTTTAGGATTGTAAATTGTTTATTTTTTTTCCTCTTTTAAGGTGCTTTATGTTTAGATTCAGTCAAAGTTATTTCTCAGTAAGAAGATAAGTTTTTTTGTTTGTAATTTTTTTGTATCTATCCCTCTATACGAGCCGCTGTCTGTTCATTGGAATATTTATATTCTAAAGTCAAAGAATGAAAGACTTAACTTTGACATCACTCTCTTAACTCTGCGTCCAGGTCCTATCTCTGAGTCCTGAGCCTGACAGTACACACTGGCCAGTATGGACCCGGCAGAGCAGGAGCAGCCGGTGCACCAGACCTACACACTACTACTCCGGGGCCCTCCCTCCCTGCTTCAGACTGGCTCCCCCAGAGTGATATTCCGGGGATCATGGACAAAGCAGGTAATTCATTACAGAATGTGAGACGCATTACGTCAGTCAACTCCTGAACCACGGCCTCATCGGTTGTCATCTGAGGAGGGGCAGCGGCGGGTGCTTTTGCTTTGGCAAACAGGGCCACCTCATCTCCTCTTGCTCCTTAAAGTCCGGACTTACGGTGAGTCATTTCACTGCTCCAACTTCATTACCTCGAAAACTAACTATTGTTGTAAGGGCCAGTTAAACAATAATAATTTAAGTAAAAGGCAGTTAAAAATGAATGATGATAATTTCATTATAAGGCTTAGAATATGGTCGTCTGGAATACATGATCAGTAATGTGTAAATGTTAAAAAATGTCTATATGCTTTAAATTTTATGATGTAATGATACACAGTTAAATACTATAGTTACCAGTATATAGTGATATAGTGCTAACTACGGTAACTTTGACTGTGTTTCTTTAAGTTTCGAGTCAGAACATGGTGGAAGTAGCACAGTTTTTTGACCGTGCGCCAGACTTTGTAATTGACTCTAAAACTTTAAAAAGACAAAGGAAGTTGTCGTATCATGTCGCTCGTGTGGAAAAGAGTGTTATTCGACTGACTCGAGAAGTGATGCAGTAAAGAAAGAAGAGTGAACGGAGTGCCAAAACAAAGAGTCAAAAGACTCGCTCAACTAGTTTAATGAGCGGAGCTGCAGCAGCACCGTGTGTGTGAAGGAGAGTTCACCCAAGGACGCTGAAGTGGCAACAGACTATCATCAAATATTCTCCAGGGCAAGGTAGAGTCAGATCATCATAATAGGATTAAGACGAGCAGACCTAACATTGTGTGAGAAGCTGTATTGCACGAGTTTGTTTTTTGAAGAAAAGTGACTTTGAATAAAGGTGCTTTTAATCTTTTGCATACAACTTGAGCCTTTACTCACACATAAAAAGGAGCCAAGATGTCTCGAGGATACAGTGGAAGCAGTTTTGCCACTAACGTTTCAGATGAAAACCAACGGCCTCCAGGATCATATGTGAAGCCAGCAAACTCAAGCAAAACAGGGACTGCCTTTGAGAAGCCATGTTTGTACTGCAAGAAATCTCACACCCTAGCTAACTGTAGCCAAATTAAAACGCAGCCACACAAAGAATGCATGGAGTTCTTGAAGTTAAAGGGCCTGTGTTTTGGATGTCTAACCCCTGGCCATCTCAGCAAATTCTGCAAAAGAAGAATTGAGTGTAAAGAATGTGCAATAAGGTGCCCAGATATTCTACACACAGCAACAAGAGAAGTTTCTGTTTCACCTGAAAAGAGTGATGGTGATCGCAGAAATAAGGAAAGTTCTCAATTATATTCAGTTACCCAAGGTGTACACTCACGGCAACATACCTGTACACACTGACAACATACCAAAGCAATCAGATATAGAGAAGTGGTCTTACCTCAAAGACATACACTTGCCAGAAATAGAAGCAGATGTAGGCTAACTCATTGGAACAAACTGTCCAAACCCAATGGAGCCATGGTGTATCATCAACAGTTATGCGGTAAAAACTGCTGTTGGCTGGGTCGTGAATGGGCCCATAAGAAAAGAACTCTACGACACAGAGAATCAATCACCTCAAAGTTCAGTGGACGGGATCTCTGCGATGGAAATTGAGAAGTTGCTGGTCCAACAATATAATGCTGACTTTCCAGAGCGTAACTATGACGACAAAGAAGAGTTGTCACAAGAAGACAAACAATTCATGCAGTCCGTGCAGGAAACAGCAACTGTAGAGAATGGACATTACAGCATGGGATTGCCACTCATGAACAGAAGGCGCTTCAAATGCCAAATAATCGTTGCGTGGCGGAACAGCACATAGCCACTCTGCTCAAAAAGTTCAAGAGGAATCCTGAATTCTTTCAAGATCCCATTGTCACGGAACTGGAGGTTTCAGCGGTTTCCTGGCATATAGAAGCCAAAGTGAAGCAGGCTAAGAGTGTGGCTAGGTGGCGGGGACTCCCCACCACCTAGTGGGTGCCCAGAGAACCGTCTCTTTGTCCCTGTAGAGTTGCGCCCACGGGTGATTCACCGGGCTCACACGTTACTGCTCACCTGTCATCCGGGCATACGTCGGACCATGTTCGTCAATTCACAGCGGTTTTGGTGGCCGTCCATGGAGCCGGAGGTTCGGGAGTACGTTGAGGCGTGTCCAGTCTGTACCCGTAATAAGAACTCCTCCAGAGCCAGAGCAGGTTTACTACATCCTCTCCCCATTCCATCTCGGCCATGGGCAGAGATATCTATGGATATTGTCACGGGGCTCCCGACCTCAAAAGGTAACACCACGGTTTTAACCATGGTGGACAGATTCTCTAAAATGACACATTTGATGAACAATGTGTTTAGAATTCACTGATTTCCTCAGGATATTGTGTCTGATCAGGTGCCCCAATTTATCTCACGGTTCTGGAAAAGAACACATAGGTGCCTTACATCGGGTTATCACCCTGAGGCTAATGGCCAGACGGAGCACCCTAATTAGCAACTGGAAACCGGCCTCCGGTGCCTAGTGGCACAGAACCCCGCGGCATGGAGTAACCACATGACATGGGTCGAGTACGCCCATAATTCCCTCCCTACCTCAGCCACGGGTATGTCACCATTTAAATTTGTTTTTGGCTATCAACCCCCGGTCTTTCCAGAGTCTGAACCAGAGGTGTCTGTGCCTTCTGCCCATGCCCTGGTCCGTTGCTGCCGCCACTTCTGGGCTGCAGCACGACAGACGCTAATCCGCCCGGAGGACAGAGTGAAGAAAGCAGCTGATCGCAGGAGGAGACCGGCACCAGACTATCAACCCGGCCAGCGAGTCTGGATGGCCGCCATGGAACTTCCTCTGCAGGTGGAAACTCGCGAAAACTGTCGATGCCGTCGGTATGGTTAAGTTGTGTTTTTGTCCTGTCTTCATGTTTTTGCATGATTTCCTGTTTTATTTTGAAACTAACTTTTATTTTGTAATTTTTTGTAACTATCCCTCTATACAAGGCGCTTTCTGTTCATTGGAATATTTGTATTCTAAAGTGAAAGAATAAAAGACTTAACTTTGACATCACTCTCTTAACTCTGCGTCCGGGTCTTATCTCTAAGTCCTGAGCCTGACAGAACAACTGCTTCAGAGCGTCTGCTGTGTTCCCGTGTGCAACTTTAAACTGTACGCACATTCAAAAATGAAACCACAAAAAAAAAAGGAACTCCCTCTTGTGTGCTTTTTGTGTTAAAAAAAAAGGAAAGGAAATCTGATGAAGTATGAGCCGAGTCCAGGTAACGTTAGACATGTTCAGCTGTGGTTTGGTCTCATGCTTGCGTTTGGTTTAGTGAAAGAATGATTAACCTAAAGCTGCGTGCAGAGAGGTTAAAGAACATTTACAGTGCAGGGGATTCAGTCAGCGTAACTGCTGTCTGTGAAGAGGACCCAGTCACCCAGGCCAGCCGACCACCAGATCCTGCTGTGAGTCACAGCTTTTACATACATACTCGCTACTTTATCATCATTATTATACACCTTTTCCAGTCATGAACTGGACACTTCTTGGTACTATTGTTTCTATTTAAACATGAAAGAAGGCGGTTTGTATTGCAAGGTCACAGTAGAGCTTTGTTATTGAATTAAAAGTGGAACTTTAAAGTACCCACCATATAAGATGTTACAATATTTTGTATCACTGGATTATTTTCGATATGCTTACGTGAAGTTTTTTTAAGTTGTGTACATTTTAGCTTTGGTTTCTATCTGCTGTTGTTGATAGGTTTATAGATTAATAGGTGACAGTTGCAGCATGTGTTGCTGAGTGGAGTGAATCAGGTTGTGTGTGTGTTGTTTGTCCTGTCAAGATAAGGTTTTATTAGGGCATCGCTACGAAGAACTGAACTTTGTATTCATCCCATCTGGAGCAAATCTGTGTGTAGAAAAGGCTCAGACGGATTTGGGTTATTTTAAAAACCCTCATGCTAAACTTGGTCTGGGAAGGACTGGGTAGGAATTTCAAGTGCACAGTGTCTTTGTCAGTTAAGACATCCGTAACATTCCAGAGCAAGGAAAAAAAGGGTTTGAAATGTAGAAAAGAAATGTAGAGATGAAATGATCTATGTCCTCTCTGTACAGGCCAGCGTCCTCCCAGTCCCACAGCGATGGATCCGTCAATCAGCAGCGATCTGAGAGAGACTTTACGGCGCGTCTCAGCATCACTGGGCTGCAGTCCGACCTCTGCAGAAGTGGCTTCATACCTCGACCGACACGATGAACTGAGAAACCTCAGAGAGCAATTC
This sequence comes from Trinectes maculatus, assembly GCA_016785345.1. NCBI lineage: Eukaryota > Metazoa > Chordata > Actinopteri > Pleuronectiformes > Achiridae > Trinectes > Trinectes maculatus. Next base: position 654,785 of record JAFBJQ010002205.1, read on the forward strand.
CTGGTGCCCAAAACTGCAGATTTGCCGCCTTGTGAGTAAACAGTAGCGTGTTGTATAAGGAATGGATTTCAGTAAGAGAAAGTAGCAGCTCTTTCATATTGGTATTTCTACTCTTGTTCATGTGCAGCTGATCTCTCACTGGTCGATGGCAGCAAGGATTGTATTTACTTAGTGGGAAACTCTTTGGGGCTGCAGCCCAAAATGGCCCGGAAATACATGGAAGAGGAACTTGACAAGTGGGCTACAATGTATGTCAGCTCTTTATTTCCGTATGACCCTGAAGGCGAAGTGTAAGGTGTTTCTGTTTGACCTCTATAATCTGAATCTGAATCTGGTGACAGGGCTGTTCATGGTCACACAATGGGCTCTCGACCTTGGGTTTGGGCTGAAAACAACATAGAGGAACTCATGGCTAATGTCGTTGGTAAGAGGGACTCCTATTGAACGTGACACATTCATGCCACATGTGAGACTTACTATTCATTTAATGTTATTGTGACCACATGATGAATCTTCTCTGTGCCTCAGTCAGCTGTGTCATTGATCGACATGGGACAATCACATGCTACATGTTGTGTAGGGTCCAAAGTGGACATGAGTTCTGTAAATAAACATGCTGTTACCTGCAACTGGTATGGAGAGGTATGCAAAGGGCCGAAGTCCACATTCATACGTTACATGGGATAGACAGAGATGGGAAATGACACTTTACATTTTATTTATTTGCAGTATATACAGTTGCGTGTATGGGTCACCTGCCCTGGCTCTCGTGGTTCCTTGGTTTATAAAAAAAGACTGAGTTGTGTAAAGAAAATAAGAAATGAACAATGGCTTTTAAAATGAGAAAATGAGAACACACTTGTATGTTTCTTCCAGGAGCGAAGACTGAGGAGGTGGCTCTGATGAATGGCCTGACTGTTAATTTACACCTTCTGATGGTGAGCCCACTATACCCAGTTTCTGCTGCACTATCTACTGACACAGGACATGGCATGAGACATGTCTTCAATCCTCAGTGTTCGCATGGGCGTCCATGTTCATTCAAACTACAGAGAAATAACTTAGCGTTTATTAATTTCACTTCAATACTGACCGTTAGAACATGCCACCATTCTGCAGCTGTCCTTCTACAAGCCTACAGCAGCTCGGCACAAGATTCTTTTAGAGAGCAAAGCCTTTCCCTCGGACCACGTGAGTGAATCCATTCATCTTACAGACCGAACGTTGGAGATCATCCGTGTCCTCGTAATCCATCATTCAGATTGTCCTCCTCTTGTCCAGTTTGCTGTAGAGTCCCAGATCAGGCTGCGAGGATTTGACCCTCAACAGAGCATGCTGCTGCTGTCACCCAGACCAGTAGGTGTTGCACCATTATTAACATGATTTTTTTTCTTGATATTTAGGGGCACAATGAAATGATGCTGTTAAAACAGACATAAGACTCTGACCGACCCTGTCTGCTGCTCAGGGTGAAGAAACCCTGAGAACGGAGGACATCCTGGAGGTGATCGAGAAGGAAGGCGACTCCATTGCTCTGGTGATGTTCAGCGGAGTTCAGTATTACACCGGTCAGCTGTTCAACATGGCCGCCATCACCGAGGCTGGTCAGAGGAAGGTAAAACTCGGGACTTTTCCCCAGTCCATCAGTTGCCATAGCAACTGACTGAAATGACAGATGTTGTCTTTCAGGGCTGTTACGTGGGCTTTGACTGCGCTCATGCTGCGGGAAACGTCGAGTTAAAGCTGCACGACTGGGGAGTCGACTTTGCCTGCTGGTGCTCCTACAAGGTCAGTTGACCTGACCTCATGACCTCTGAGAAATGTAATAAATCTAAATAAGTGAAATGATGCAGAGGAATCACTTTCCTGGTGAACGCAGGTTGAAAATTTGAAGATAAAAATCTTTTTTTAGAATTGCACGTATGTCTAAGTGATGACTGTTCTGTCAGTATCTGAATTCAGGCGCTGGCGGCATCGCCGGAGCCTTCATCCACGAGAAACATACAGACGCCATCAAACCAGCGTGAGTGGTGACGATTTCTGACATTTCATTTCAGTCAGGAACTGTAACCTGAGCGCGGTAAATGATGACGAACACTAACAGGAACATTTTCCTGAAAGAAAAAGCGGGCGAAATATAGCCATTTATTATTCACTTCAGACTTTTCAAGTCATTGTAGCAATTGTGAAATCATTTAATTTGAAATATGACATATGGCGCATTTATTTCATTTTATTCTCTTGTCTTCACCAGCCTGGTGGGATGGTGGGGACACGAACTGAAAACTCGGTTTGAAATGAGCAATGGTATGTGGCTGTTTCTCACTCATAGTCATGCCAGCAGTGGGATTTCAAGTTTCTTTATGCCACCCTGTTGTGTAATTGTATTCTGTTAGGAGACCCAGACTTTATATAAATGCTATGAATGAATAATTTAAAGCAGCAGTTGTGTTGTTATTGTTGTAGTGCTGGAGCTGCAGCCTGGTGTGAAGGGTTTCAGACTCTCCAACCAGCCCATCATGCTGATCTGTCTCCTGCAGGCCAGTTTACAGGTACTGCAGTAAAACGGTTAATGCATTAACAACAATGAATGGCTTCATATATTTGCGGATTGATATCTACTGTATGTTGAATTTTGTTTTTGTCCTGTTCCGTGGAGTCTTGTCTCTTAATCTTTATCTTTACATGAGCAAATGTCTGTTTTCAGTGGTTTTTATAGATGCTGTTTTAACATTGGCAGGTATTTAACATGACTAGTATGAAGGCATTGCGCAGGAAGTCCCTCCTGCTGACAGGATACTTGGAGTATCTGATCCAACATTACTTCAGCGAAGACCCCACTGAGCCCCACAAACCCTACGTTGCGATCATCACACCCTCGGACCCTGAGCAGAGAGGCTGCCAGCTCTCCCTGTCCTTCTCTGTGCCCATCAGAGGGGTATTCCAGGAGCTGGAGAAGAGGGGAGTCGCAGTGAGTAGCTGACATAGTAAAAGACTATAGGATTCTAGTTGTCTTGAGGGGACTGAAGAAGTACTTTTCTCTGTCTCAGTGTGACATGAGGGAGCCCAGCGTGCTGCGAATTGCCCCAGTGCCGCTCTACAACACCTTCAGCGACGTCCACCGCTTCGTTGACATACTGGGAGCAGCTCTTAATACTATCTAAGTATATATGGGGTCAATGATTGTAAAAAAAAAGAAAGAAAAAAAGATCTGTATTAGTATCAATATCAGATACTCCACTTTGCTATTTACGTTTGACTGCTAATATGCGGATGACCTGAATCATTGAGCAGAGTTGGATGAATATTTTTATTGAAGAGGTTTGTTGTGTTGAGTAATTCTTAGAAGAGACGATGACGTCGATGTGCAACCTGGTCCAAATTCATGTTTCGAGTTTTAGGTGCTCAGACTTTTCTACGGACCATCGACTGTGGTGGCAGCCGATCCGTGGAACGTGCTCTGGAGCTGCAGGATGTGGGATTCAGCACTGCATCATCCATTTATTATAATTATTAATTGTACAAGTAGAATAGACAATGTTGGATTTCTGTGTTTTATTGGCAGTTTTTCCACACCCTTGTTAGTCCAGAGGTCATGACCTTGTACTTAGTTTTAAGACTTATGAGGCAATTGCAATTTGTGAATCTGGGCTATGAAATAACATGTGATTGATTGAATAAAGACACAGCTTCATTTTTTTTTAAGAAACCAATTTTATTGAAAGAACAACTCAATGACACATGTGGTGAAGAGGCTAAGTTCGCTGGGATCCAGAGTCGCTTGTTCCATTCCCCCCAGCTTGACCGGAGGTTTGGGGTAGGCAGCACCCAGGACCAGCACCCAATTGCTGGAAATCTGGAGAGGCGCCACCACCTGTGGCTCTTGAGCAGGCCTCCTCACCTGGCCGGGTGCTCATCGTGTAGCTTCTCGAAGAAGAAGAAGAAGAAGAAGAATGAATGAATGGCATTTGCATTTAACTTTTAAGAAAACACGCGAAAACGTTTTATTAAATCACAGAGAGAAACCAGACAGAGCCCAACATGTAGTTACCACGTTTGACCGCAGGAGGGTATCATTTTACTTGGTGTTGCTTATTACACTGCCCTGAAGTGTGCAGCTTCCCTTTGGGGATTATTAAAGTCCTTTGGATGGCTGTGTAGGTCGTCAGTCACCCAGGTCACAGTAAGTTGAAAAAGAGTAGTAGGATAAAGAACACACAGAATTCAACAGAAATATTGAATGACAGGAGCCAACCAATCACATATGAGGTTGACTGATTGGCTGATTGCCTTTTTCACAATGTATTCAGGGGGCAGTCAGCTTGCGGATCACGTGGATCACGCGTGGCTGCGGCGATGACAGGAAAACAGTAGCACGCGGCGGGTTGGCGGGGGCGGAGCTAAGTGACCGAACAGGCGTGGTTCGGTGATGATGGATGCCGACCAGGTGTGTGTGCGCGCGCCTGTCATCGATTAGGCAGAGGATTGACAGGCGAATAAATGAGCGGTGAAGATGCAGAAACAGTGCTTCCGTGTTTGCGGCCTTGTGCCACTGAACACTGGGACCCCTCTTTTCTCTTGCAGGTTCAGTTCCGTCTCCTGGCCGGAAGTGTGTCCGTCCGTCCGTCCGCACAGCTTCCCTAGCCTGTGCTGCCAAAGATAAGTACTTGTTGTGTTTGTCGTTGTCTGTGTCCAATACTCTTTGAGTATCGAGCTGATGGTGACGATCCCTGGCAACAGGGATCGTTGGAGCGGTGTTGTTTGCGGCGTTTTGGGGCGGGGCGTGTCTGCGTCTGGGCCGGGTCTGCGTCCGCGCTTGGGTTATGGTGTCGTCTGCTTTGACGGTCAACTGGTGGTTGTTGCGAAACCCTGGTTGGTATCGGTTGTGGCGAACCCTTGGTTGGTATCGGTTGTGGCGAACCCTTGGTTGGTATCGGTTGTGGCGGATCCCTGGTTGGTATCGGTTGTGGCGAACCTTTTGGATGGTACCGGATTGTGCATGGTGGCAATGATAATGACGACATCCGTCCGTCTTCCGCTTTGCGTGCGATCGTTCCACGTCCAGCGCGCGCTCTTAACATGGACGTGTGTCAAATAGGCAACGTAAACCCGGCGGTCGTCGTAACGATCACTGCATGAGTTGGATAGTGCGTGACGTCATTAGTGCGTGAGAAGGGGGCACTGCATGCAAAGGGCGTCTATGTAAATGAGCACCACAGTAGGTAGTTTAGAGCGCGTGAGGTAGTGCGTCGTTGTCCTCATGTGATTTGTCCACTGTGCACAGGCCACTGGTGCCGTTGTATGGTGGTCGGGGCTGTAGCCCAGGTAAAGGCGTAGTGCTCGTCTCAGTCCAGGTGCAATCTGTCTCAGGCGTCGTGAATGACATCGCTCCATCTTCCAGCTCGATAAATTGAACCTGTTGTTACAGTGTATTCCCTCCATCTCAATCTGTTCTATTCTTTTTTTTTCCTCTGCAGATGCTGAGCTGGCGGTTTTCCACGCAGGACAGGTGGGTGTTTTGACTCCAGAGCGAGCATCCATGTTTCTTTTGCATGTCATTCCAGCCAAAGATGAATTTAACCCAATGTGTTTTTGTTTTTCCAGAGCGTTCCTGGAGGACGTGTGGAGCAGTGGCAAAGGCAAGTGTGATTATTGTAGTTGTTTTCATGTGGCAGCAGTAAAGTACAAATGTTCTGATTGTATTTTTGTTTGTTTCTTTTCCAGATGCTGAGCTGAGGGTGGTACATGGAGGCCAGGTGGGTGCTTTGATTTCTGAGCGACTGTCCATGTGTAGTCTGAATGTCATTCCAGCGAAAGGTGAATTTAACCCAATGTGTTTTTGTTTTTATTTTTCCAGAGCGTTCCTGGAGGACGTGTGGAGCATTGGCAAAGGCAAGTGTGATTCTTGTAGTTGTTTTAATGTAACTGCATGTGGAAGCAGTAAAGTGTAAAATTTCTGATTTGTTTTTTTTCCAGATGCTGAGCTGAGGGTGGTCCATAGAGGCCAGGTGGGTGCTTTGATTTCTGAGCGACTGTCCATGTGTAGTCTGAATGTCATTCCAGCCAAAGATGAACTGAACACAATGTTTTTGTGTGTTCTCTTTTTCAGAGTTTCCCCAGAAGAGGAGAAGTGTGGAAAAGGAGGAAGTGCTTGTTGGCAGTTTTTTGAGGTAATTGAGTCGGTGTTACCAGTGGACATAGTTGTAGTGTATTTTTCCACAGTTGCATGCTTCCACAGGTGGCACAGCTAATGGTGAAGGGTAGTGTTTGAATCCTGATTCTGTAAATGATGTGGTGTTTCTGAATGTCTTTAATGCAGATTGTGTTTTTGTTGTTTCTGAGCCTGAAGGTGGCGTTATTGGAGTCCTGGGTGGTCTTGAAGAGAAAGGAGCGCGATCCCCTCTTGGCTATTGAGGTAATATGTATTTGAATGTTCATATTTTTTATATGCTTTCTTCTTCCTCCTCCTCTTTCACGGGTGTTATTCACGGGTGACTGTCATTGTTTGATGTCATTTATGCTGGATATTTTGAAGCCTGTCTTAATGCCGAGTTTGTGTTTTTGTTTTCTGAGCCTGCAGGTGGCGTTGGAGGACTTTTGGCCCATGTTGATGAGAAAGGAGCGTGAATTTCCTCTTGGCTTTTCAGGTAATATGTATTTGCTGAATGTTGAATTGCATGTGCATGCTTGTTCACGGGTGTTTCTTCACGGGTGATGGTTCTTTTGTTGGATTGTGGCATGTTTTTAGGTATGAGTTTTGGAAGCATGTAATAATGCTGATTTTTTTTGGTTTTGTTTTTCTGAGCCTGCAGGTGGCGTTGGAGGACCTTTGACCCATGTTGATGAGAAAGGAGTGTGAATGTCCACATGGCTTTTCAGGTAATATGTATTTGTACTGAATGTTGAATTGCATGCGCATGCTTGTTCACGGGTGTTTCTTCACGGGTGATGGTTCTTTTGTATTGTTGTTTTGTGCCATGTTTTTAGGTATGAGTTTTGGAAGCATGTCATAATGCAGATTTTTTTGTTTTTCTGAGCCTGCAGGTGGCGTTGGAGGACTTTTTACCCATGTTGATGAGAAAGGAGCGTGAATTTCCTTTTCAGGTAATATGTATGTGTACTGAATATTGAATTGCATGTGCATGCTTGTTCACGGGTGTTTCTTCACGGGTGATGGTTCTTTTGTTGGATTGTGCCATGTTTTTAGGTATGAGTTTTGGAAACGTGTCGTAATGCAGAATATTATTTTTGTGAGCCTGCAGGTGGCGTTGAAGGAGTCACCTTCAACGCCACCTGTTCTTACAGTGTATTCCCTCCATCTCAATCTGTTTTTTCTTTTTTCCTCTGTAGATGCTGAGCTGGTGGTTTTTCATGCAGGACAGGTGGGTGCTTTGACTCCAGAGTGAGCGGCCATGTCTCTTTTGAACGTCATTCCAGCCAACGATGAATTTAACCCAATGTGTTTGTTTGTATTTTTCCAGAGTGTTCCTGGGGGAAGTGTGGAGCATTGGTAAAGGCAAGTGTGATTCTTGTACTTGTCAAATTTAACAGGATGTGGCAGCAGTAAAGTGTAAAATGTCTGATTTTGTTTTTTTTGTTTGTTTTTTTTTTTCTAGATGCTGAGCTGAGGGTGGTCCATGCAGGACAGGTGGGTGCTTTGACTACAGAGTGAGCAGTCATGTTTCTTTTGCATGTCATTCCAGGTTTTTGTTTTTATTTTTCCAGAGTGTTCCTGGATGAAGTGTGGAGTGTAGGCAAAGGCAAGTGTGATTATTGTAGTTTTAATGTGGCAGCAGTAAAGTATAATGTTTATGAATTGTTTTTGTTTGTTTGTTTTTCTAGATGCTGAGCTGGCAGTGTTCCACACAGGACAGGTGGGTGCTTTAATTTCTGAGTGACAGTCCATGTGTAGTCTGAATGTCATTCCAGCCAAAGATGAATTTAACCCAATGTGTTTTTTTTTGTTTTTATTTTTCCAGAGTGTTCCTGGAGGAAGTGTGGAGCATTGGCAAAGGCAAGTGTGATTCTTGTAGTTGTTTTAATGTGGCAGCAGTAAAGTTTAAATGTTCTGATTGTTTTTTTTGTTTGTTGTTTTTCCAGATGCTGAGCTGAGGGTGGTCCATGCAGGTGTGTGGTTATGTTTCTTTTGCATGTCATTCCAGCCAAAGTGGAATTTAACCCAATGTGTTTGTTTTTTTCCAGAGTGTTCTTGGAGGAAGTGTGGAGCATTGGCAAAGGCAAGTGTGACTATTGTAGTTGTTTTCATGTGGCAGCAGTAAAGTATAAGTGTTCTGATTGCTTTTTTGTTTTTTCCCAGATGCTGAGCTGAGGGTGGTCCATGCAGGTGTGTGGTTATGTTTCTTTTGCATGTCATTCCAGCCAAAGTTGAATTTAACCCAATGTGTTTGTTTTTTTTCAGAGTGTTCTTGGAGGAAGTGTGCAGCATTGGCAAAGGCAAGGGTGATTATTGTAGTTGTACTCAAATTTAACAGGATGTGGCAGCAGTGAAGCATAATGTTTATGAATTGTTTTTGTTTGTTTGTTTTTCTAGATGCTGAGCTGGCAGTGTTCCACACAGGACAGGTGGGTGCTTTAATTTCTGAGTGACAGTCCATGTGTAGCCTGAATGTCATTCCAGCCAAAGATGAATTTAACCGCATGTGTTTGTTTTGTTTTTATTTTTCCAGAGCGTTCCTGGATGAAGTGTGGAGTATTGGCAAAGGCAAGTGTGATTATTGTAGTGGTTTTAATGTAGCAGCAGTAAAGTGTAAAATTTATGATTTTTTTTTTTTGTTTTTTTTTTTTTTCCAGATGCTGAGCTGAGGGTGGTCCATAGAGGCCAGGTGGGTGCTTTGATTTCTGAGCGACTGTCCATGTGTAGTCTGAATGTCATTCCAGCCAAAGATGAACTGAACACAATGTGTTTGTGTGTTCTCATTTTCAGAGTTTCCCCAGAAGAGGAGAAGTGTGGACCAGTGGCCAAGGCAAGCATGATCCTTGTACTTTTTGAATCCTGATTCTGTAAATGATGTGTTGTTTCTGAATGTCTTTAATGCAGATTGTGTTTTTGTTGTTTCTGAGCCTGAAGGTGGCGTTATTGGAGTCCTGGGTGGTCTTGAAGAGAAAGGAGCGTGATCCCCTCTTGGCTATTGAGGTAATATGTATTTGAATGTTCATATTTTTTATATGTTTTTCTTCTTCCTCTTCCTTCACGGGTGTTAGTCACGGGTGACTGTCATTGTTTGATGTCATTTATGCTGGATATTTTGAAGCCTGTCTTAATGCAGAGTTTTTGTGTTTTTGTTTTTTGAGCCTGCAGGTGGCGTTGGAGGACTTTTGGCCCATGTTGATGAGAAAGGAGCGTGAATTTCCTCTTGGTTTTTCAGGTAATATGTATTTGTGGTGAATGTTGAATTGCATGCGCATGCTTGTTCACGGGTGTTTCTTCACGGGTGATGGTTCTTTTGTTGGATTGTGGCATGTTTTTAAGGTATGAGTTTTGGAAGCATGTCCTAATACTGATTTTGTTTTTTTTTTTTTTTTTTGTTTTTGTTTTTCTGAGCCTGCAGGTGGCGTTGAAGGAGTCTTGGTCTGTGCTGAAGAGGGAAGAAGTTAGAGCTTCCTCCTGGTGTTTCAGGTACTATGTATGATTTCG
>JAFBJQ010002209.1:0-167019 GCA_016785345.1 Trinectes maculatus
GTGTGTGTGTGTGTGTGTGTGTGTGTGTGTGTGTGTGTGTGTGTGTGTGTCTTCCCACATGAAGGCGATTTTTGTTTTTAATGATCACAGTAGAAGTTTCTTTTCCCCTCTCTTTATGTGTGTGTGTATGTCTCTTCCTCTCGCTGTCAGACACATGCGTTTTTTTTACTGCTCTACAGCTCAAACAGACCACAATTTAAGGGGGAAAAAATCATTACAATTTGAATATTTACCTGAGTTTTAACTTTTTTATTTTTATTTTATGTTTTATTTTATATTTTTTACCTGAGGATACATTTCAATCTTTGTGCCTGTTTGCCACCTGACGTAAAGGCAGCCGGACTTGAGTTTCTTTGAAATGTGATACCTCTCTCTCCAATACGCCTCCTCAGTTGTTCTATATGCAACTCATGTGCAAACAAATAAGATAATCGTTGGAATAACAATTGTAGCGGCAACATATATTCAATCCAATTTTATTCATCCAATTTTCATGTGAAGCAATTACAACAATTACCACTTTTGTACAGACTTCCTGGCCATAAGCCTGACAACGATAAGAACCTAACATGACATTCCGACATCTGTCAATCACGACTCACGCACACTCTGCGAAACGATGCTAAGTAAACAATTACCTAAATATTATTATAGCTGCATTAGCTTCAGGTATCCAAACATTTTGTCGCGGGGTTGCTAGCATAAAGTTGCGGTCGCCATTGTCCAGCTTCTACTGAGACAGGGGTGTCAGGGCTCCCTCCTCCATCTGCTCTCTCATTAACTTCTCACATGCCTCCAAAGCCTTCTGCTTCCACTCATAATCCTTTTTCTTAATGTACTTGGGGACCAGGCCTGAATCTTCCAAGCACTGCTTGTCTCCCAGCTTTTTTTTTAAAGCTTCTAGGTGTGCTCTGAGGATCACCTGCTCCGCTCTTTCTCTCTTACGCAAAGTAGATCCTGTAGCTCTTCAAGAGGTGACTGAGAGTCCCCTGCCACCATAACAGTAACCATAACATAACAGTATCTTCAGGTCTGATGTCATCCAGGCTAGGCTCACCAGTTTCACTCTTAACTGTTACCCTCTTTTTCACTTCACTGTGGCACACCTGTTTTCAGTGTCCTCCACAAAAGTCTTCATATTCGTGGCTCTTGGTGCAAACCAATCCCGTTGGTCTATTTGTCTGTCAGTTTCGGCCAGCCACACACGGTGTGTACTGTTTCCAAGATATCGCAAAGAATTTTCCCTTGATCCACGTTTGAGCCGGCAGGCTTCAAACTTTCAATGAGCGCCATCAAATGTGTAAGCTGAGTGTACTGTACGTAGCTGCTCTATAGCCCATAACACTGGCTGTTGCACTCAACTGCTCCATGCTCAACTGCTCCATGCTCAACTGCTCCATGCTCAACTGTTCCATGCTCAACTGTTCCATGCTCACGGTGGCTCCAACGAATTGGGGTCCAGCGGCGTTTTTTGCTTACGAGTGTAGCTTTTGACCTAAAGAGTAGTGGCAACGTTTATCCAATGCAATTTTACTTGTCCAATTTTCACATCAAAAACTCACAATTACCATGGCTTTTGTACAGTCTTTCCGGCCATAAGCCTGACAACGACAAGAAGATCTTTTCTGATTCTGCAGATGTCCAGTGTAAGTGGATCGCTCTGGTAGATCGCGCAGCTATATTGCGTCAAAAACTGACTTGCTGACAAATCCCTGACCGGTTCCTGCTTCTCCTTTTCTTCTCCTTTTCCTTTTGTCTTCTGTGTGGCCGAAGTGATTTTGGTGGGACTCTGTTCTCTATATTTATACATCTTGGTGGCTGTGAAACGTATGAGGTCGTTACGACCCCAAAGGAAGGCATCGCCCATTAAAGCATTATTAAAGCCAAGTTTTTTGGGGGGGTACACAGTTGTTTAAAATACGTCATTACGATCTACCATCTACGGTGCCACTAATATTGCAGGTGTCAACACTGTCCCCATGCACCTACTCTGCCTGCCAGATAAACCATTGTTACCATTTGTCTAAACCCACGAGATCTTATAGTGATCCTGTTTTTGTGACTCCCTGAAACCAGCATATTTAGGTGTCTAATCTATCTTGATGATTCCCCTCAGTCCAGTTGGACTCTACAGTTTGGTGTGTGAAATTAAAGGCAAGGCACGGGCCAGCGGCACGGGCCAGCGCTTGTCGCTACAAAATTCCCCATGTGGTGCAGTCACTCATGTCCCGTTGTTCAATTTTGTTGGAAGATGAGGTAATAAAATAGAAGGATGAGGGGAGGAGAGAAAGAGAGTTAAAAGGTTAAATCAATTCAGTACATCACATTAGGGAGTCAAACTACATGAAGGACACCTCGCAACACTGTGACAAAATAAAACATACCCATAAAATAACGATAAATTAAAGTTAAATAAAAAGCATATTTTCGGTGTAGTTGTTTTTTTGTTTGCATCTCATCTCTCTAAATTGTCCATGAATCAGACTCTCTCACTGTGGAGGATTAAAGGGTTAAAGAATGTTTGAATGGACAGGATCGCCGTCTCAAGGTTGCCTCTCTAGCTACTTGGCCACCATTCACTAAATATTACTTTTCCAACAAGGATGTGAGTCGCACCCACACATGCAGAGTATAATGGATTAGCAGTCCATTGCCTTAACCACTCTGCCACCTCATTTGTGTTAGTGCACGTCTTAAACACACACAAACATATGTACAGTACATAGTCAGCACTATGTGGTGCGCAGCCCATATGTCTTGTTTACAAATATGTATATTTAAATTAGATCTACCAGTTAGCAACGACTGTAATAGCATGGTTGCAGGAAAGTAACAGTCAAGAAATACATTGTTTCCTTGCTTGCTCAGTTGTTGTTGATCATTTTACACTAAATGCATTTTCTTTCTGTCCTTAGCTCTGAAAGCACAGACAGGAACTTATCGCCAGACCATTGCTGCTCAACTGCAAGACCACTTAACAAATTGGTAGGTAATTCTCACCCCACCCCCCATATGTACATCTGTCTCCGTTTTTTCTGTCTTTCATTGGATCGCTGCCTCCTTGTGTGTCTCCATCATCTGTCTTCCTCTCAGTGGTTCTCTCTTCAGCATGGTTCGCTGTCTATCCTGTTCAGTTTTATTGAAATTGCTCATTCTTCTTCTCTCTTTAAATCTCTCATTAAAGAATGGCAAAATGAGCACTAATTTTCCTTGATTAAGCCATTCTTCTCACAGTGGGAGCGAGGGAAAAAACCTGCTCTGCAATTTGAACACGTGCAGCGAACAAGTGATTGGATCAATAAAAAAATGAGCCGAGGGAAAAAGGGAGACAAAAATCAACAAGTAAAGGAGTGAATTGCAGAATTCAGTTCCTGTCAAATGTTTCCGGCGTTTGACAGGAAAGGCAGCTGTTAAAGAAAAGCTGTATCCACTAAAGGATTCTCTTTCTCTCTCTTTCTCTCTCTCTCTCTCTCTCTCTCTGTATGTGTGTGTGTGTGTGTGCCCTGCACGTCAGGATTTGGAGTTTTGAAGCAGGTTCACATTGGGAAAACAATGCTTTCTCCATAGGACACCACATTGTTTTATTGTATATACTGTATTTTCACCACATAGAACATACTAATTAACCCTTTAACCGTCAATAATACATACCTGCAAAACATTGCACCAGCGGGGAATGCCAAATTGCATGTTTCTGAAAAAAATGACGGTGCATATTGCTTTGAATCTTGACGTGCTGGACAAATTCTGAATTCAGATTCATAATCCGCTTACCTGGTTTAGTCTGCAACACATGGATTTTCCTCAGAGGCAAAACTGCAGATCTTAAGCACATTTATTTTAAACATTATGGATATTAAATTTTATTTTACATTAGTATCAGAAAATACAGTATGGGTAGATAAAGTACACAATGCACAAATTGCAAGAATATAAAGCAATTTGCCTCTAAGCTGTGCTGTGTGTTATTCCAGTGCTGCTTCATGCATAAAGACTGAGACTTGACCATTTGAGTGAAGAAGGAAAAAGAAGAAAGAAGAAAAATTAGGCTCTAAAAAGGCTCTTTTCTCTATCAGAGAACAAAAAAATAGAAGGTACAAGACGGCCCAGTCTGCTAAGGAATTATGAGCCTCAGTCACTTACAAGCTCTGTAAGTGCTATTGTGTATGCTTCATTCCCCTTTATGTTTGAATCGTAAAGGAGGGTACGGAGGAGGAGATGGTAGAGGTGAGTTTCTTTCTTTCTTTCTTTCTGATGATGATGATGATGATGATGATCTTGACATTTTAACCTTAACAATCCTTTATTATTAACCACGGGTTAAACCTGCCATCCACTTTTCCTTGCTTTCCACCACACTGAGAAGAAACTTCTGCAACCAGGAGCCAGCTGAACAATAACAACAAGGTGCTACTGTGATAATGCTACTGTGATGACCAAATCAAACATGGAATGTGGAGAGGATGCAAAAGGAGAGAGAGAGGAGAAAACACATGAGGGAAGTAAGGAAGAAGAAAGGGAAGAAAATGAAGGCATATGAATATATCCAATATCCAATGATATTGAAATCACTGGACTCATTGTTAACAACAGGCAGAATGCGTTCTCTCCCCCCGTCCCAAAAATCCACCCTAAAAGCTCATCAGCAAAAGCTGGTCACATCAAGATAAACAGTTGTTGGAGCAAACTCTCCAGTCTCTGCAAAGCATGATGGGAATAATGTTTCTTAAGACTCCTCATTTGCTCATTGGCCCTTACTCAGTCAAACTAATGATGGTTTCGCATCACTTCCTTAAAAGCAAACTAATAATAGAAATCAGTGTTCAACAACATTGAACCAGTCATCACTTCTATTGTTGTGGCTGATCAGTGTATAGCCTACAGGTACACGTCAGTAAATGAGACGAATGTGGTAAAGTTCATTCCTGTCAGTAATTCATCTGTGTGGGTCCTTCAGGAGAAGCTCAAGGAAGCGTAGCTGGAGATAGGGATGTCTGAAACACCCTGCTGAACCTTCTCATCACCTGAATATTCTCTGAGCTGACGAAGGGAAGTGGGTTGATGATTGTGTTTCAGAGCGGAATGGTGAAATCGCGATACCTCTCATCCAATCACCTCTCTCAGATTTAGCATTTGAACTCGGCCTCCTAACATTTCTCTTGGACTTTTCACATAGTGCAGGTTTAATATATTTTTCCATTTACTCACTTCAGATCTCCATGTTCTCTCATCGACAGTGTCATCCCTCCAAACATCTTTCTTTTGTCATCCCTCTCTCTTCTTAATCCGAGTAGAGAGGGGGATTAGGGGGAAGAAGGGAAAGGTATGGGAATAAACAGAGAGAGATTATCCCTGGAGATCTGCACTTATGCACCCGCTGATACTCAGGTCAGATAATCTGGGAGATACACAGATGAACAGAAGGAAGGGAGAGAATGGAAAAGAGGAAGAGAACAGTGGAAAAGGATTGCCAAGGAGGCAAAGAGGGTGAATTGATTAGAGGAAGTAGATAGAGAGAATGGAGGAGTAAAAAGATATGGATGGATATTTTTCTTTTGATGGCTATGATGTGGGCCAGATGCAAAGGAAACCTAAGGTAGGCTGCAGCCTTACAGCGAGTCCCAACACAGGCTTTCTGTATGTATATGCGATGTTGTGATGAGTGCGGACTCCATTCAATCACAAACTGCTCTGAGTTACTTTGGTGGTATTCCACAAAGCGGTTTGCCAACCACCATTAAACAACAGAAGAATGAATGAAAACCTGCTTAAACCACAGATATTAGACACAATTAAAAAAAAAAACGAGAGGAAGATGATGGGCACGCTGACAAATAGACAGCAGTGTGATCTGAGAATACAGTCACTGTGTCAGAGATACCTGACAAAAAGTCCTTCTTTTGTTTTGAACATTTGTGTATAGTATATATATATATATATATATATATATATATATATATATATATACACACACACATATATATATATATATATATATATATATATACACACACACACACACATACATACATACATACATACATACATACATGTATATGTGTAGTTTGAGGGTAAAATTTGAAGTGTCACATTTGAAGTGTCAGCAGTTAAAGTTGAACTCACATACACAGATAAAGAGGAATGCTGAGCTGTCTGTTAATCCCTCTTTGCTTCTCTTCATTGTTCACTGAAGCGCGGTGTTCTTAATTAACAATTTAATAATTGATGAAGCACCTGATCAAGCTCTATTAATTTACTTATTAACGTTAAAACAACAGCAAACCGATAACTGCTTTCTACTGTATGCTCTCACTCACACCTTTTCCCCCTCTCCTCCCATTTGCTCCGTGTGCATTATCTCAATACGTATTTAGAATTTTTTTTTACCTACTTTGTCGTGGTTAATTGAAACCACAAGGCACTTTGTGTTAAATGTAAAGTGTTTTATCTTTATTTAAACAAAACACGATTTTATTTTTGTAAAAAAATCATTTCTATTATACATTTACTATAAATATAAATATAAATATAAATATAAATATAAATATAAATATAAATATAAATATAAATATAAATATAAAAAAATACAGAGCATTTATTCAACAGAATCAGATACGAGTCAGGCAGAGAAGTGATTAAAAGTGTAAAACATGATGTGAATGTCTCACTGGTAATTAAATACACCTGTATGAATTTGCATGTAATGCTACCTGGTTGCCAATCGTTGTGTGATTTTCTTTTTTTAAGTGACCATATTCTGGATGCTGTATGACTCACAGCATGGTTCTCCTCAGTATCCATGTTAACCAGCTGGAGGGCAAGACAGTTTCTCTCTGTCTTTACAGGAGTCCAACATTTCATTCTCTTTGTCTGCCTCTTCCCCCCCCCCCCCCGCCCCCCCCCCCCCATTCTCCTCCCCCCTCTGTCTTTCTGTCCATGCAGCTGTACAGCAGCATGCCTGTATGTTTGCCACCAGCATAAGCAGAAGCATTATGGAAGTGAAAGAGCGACGTCCATACTGCTCACTCTCCAAGAGCCGCAGGGACAAGGATGGACTGTATAGTGGTGAGAGAGGTTCGACAGCTGAGCTGTATGTTTATTTAGTTATTTATTTAGTTTGTCCGTAAACCATTCCATTTCTATTCAGAGCATTTGCTTGCTTTGAATCCATTCAGCGAATAACACCTAACATACTGTTAGATTGCTTAACTCTACATTTTATATTTCAGTTTCCATATAATACAGTACACTTTCTTCATTGCTGCCTCCTATTGAGAAGTATTCATGAGTATTTACCAAAGTGCGTCATTTCAAGTACATCAAGAGGATAAGCACACTAATGAGAGATGAGACGATTGTACTGTGCGTCACGATCCTTCATGTTACAGAAGCATGAAGGAATCACATGAACGGACTTGCAACAAATCACTCATCTCTCTAACAAACACTGCTGTTCGTGTCAACGTTGTTTAAACAAACCAGCAAACACACTCACACACAAACAAACACTCACGTATTTCTGGACTTCGATCGAAGTGAGTCCAGTCTTTGTTTTGCACTAGTTCAGTAATGTCTGGCTCTGTCATTCCTACAGTGTAAACACGTATGTAGTTCCACAGTTTGAATTTGATATCAGGTTACTTGATTACACACATTTCACCCTCTGCTGGATCAAAACAGTATTATTTTCCACAAAATAAGCATTTGTTTTGACTTTACATCAATTCTGAAGTAAAAAAAAATTACAATGAATTATTTCAAAACTGTAATTTTTTTTTTTACACATGTGATTGTTTTGTGACTTGAGTGTGTGTGTGTGTGTGTGTGTGTGTGTGTGTTTCAGGTTCATCTGGGGACAACAAAGACAGTGCCACTGGCTCTCAGGGACTCCGGGTTCCCACTCAGAAGTCTTACTCATCCAGTGAAACACTCAAGGCCTTTGACCAGCACCAGGACCAGACCAGGTTAGAACTGGATTCGCTACATTACAATGTTACATTTTGACTAAGTCAGCGGAAAATATCAGACCTGAGAATTCCCATGATTATTTCGAACTCAAAACAGAGTTGTTCAGTTGCATCTCAGCTGTGTTTTTCTCTCTCTCTCTCTCTTGGGAGAATTGAGGTTATAACATTTGTTTTATACGATGTTGTGTTAGAGGGAAAGCTTAAATGAAAGAGAGCTCCCAGTCACTTTCTCATTATAAGACTGATTTGGTTGATCATTTGTCAGTCGACAGATTGATGTTCAGTCGCAAATGTCTGAGCAACACTCGAAATAAAAAAAACATATTCTACTATTTAATGCATTGTTCAGTGTCTTTCCTTCATTGTACAACTGACAGGTTGTTATACGGGACAACAAAGGGACACAAGGACATGGTTCACCACGAAGAGGACGATTATAACCGACAAGGTGAGAGTTCAAACACACATACACAGACACGTATTCTACTTTACATACCATTCTACTCCTAAAGCGTCAGGACCCAACTACAGTAAGTTTGATTAAATCGATTTTTGTCTCAATCTAACCTTGACATGCATTTGGATGTTATTTAATGGAAATTCAAAATTTCTGTATCCAAAATTATAAATATTTTTTTAAATGCGGCCACATTTCTTTAGTTCCAGTTAGCATAGTATCATTTTTTGAAAAATTCAAGAAGAAAAAAAAAATTCAATCATCCTATTTCCTCAATTTTTACTTCTGGCCTAATTGGAGCTCATTTAAAATTAATATAACTTTTAATTGAACGGCAATACTCCATTGCCATTAATTACAGAATGCCTTCATAAGTTGCTCTTTCATTTGCTGATTAAAGATTAACAGGCACAAACTGAGATTTCACTGATAATTTGTTTGTCTTCTTTTCATTTATATTTTAAAGGATTATCACACAATATTCAAACCTGGTTTCAGCCCATTTGCAGTTGGTGGAAAGATAGTGATGGTGATGGTAAAGATGATGATTTATTAAATGTAATTTAAAAAGTTTTCGGAATATGTTATCCACTCACTGGATACCTTCCCCAGTTGGCTTGCTCTCAAGTTTTCCAAAAATAAAATATACAGAAACAGAAGCCTGTTTTTTAAACCCCCGTGCAGTTCATTAGGGTTTGGGCCAAAAGCTGTGATGAGAAACAAAAGTCACTGGAGGCTTGGAGTGGTTTTCGAAAACTCACTAACTAGCATATAGGTGGTTCCACACTGCAGGCATTGATTAGTGGATGGGTCGAAGGCAAGCAGGTAGATTCTCGCTCTCTCGCTCTCTCTCCCTCTCTCTCTCCCTCTCTCTCTCCCTCACTCTCTCTCACTCAAACACACACAGCTTGTAACACCTTGCATGTTTTTTTATTTTGGCGTGTCTAATATTAATTTTTGCTTATTTCAAATTACAATAACAACCCAGTCACATTATACTATCCCTTCTTGTTGGTAATCCAGTATAGTATTGAAGTATAATATTGATCATATTGATATCCCATGCATTTATTATTATTGTTGTTGTTGTTGTTGTTGTTGTTATGGTGCAGCAGAATAATGGAAGCCTTCCATGACTGAGGGTAAAACAGAGCTGAATGGTTATCTACTAGTTCAACAATAAATGTAATACACATTTTGTGCAAATTATTAGATTTGTAATATTCAGGAGTATAATCAACATACAGATCAACACGACCTTCTATGTACAGTATATTGTTGAATAGTCACCAGACTCAGAGATCTTGTAATTTGTGTCTTTTCCTTCTATGATTAAGGGGGAAGCTTGTCGGTATGTACTCACCTCTTCTGGGATTCTGCTTCTATTTTATATGGATGGAATTGCATTTTGCAAAGCAATAATACTTTTACCCTCAAGTTCCGGCTTCTGTCTCTTCCTGTTTCATTTCCCATCCATATCTGTTACATGCCTACACTCGAAAAGTCTAAAGAGCTAACAGACCAAGACTTTATGTGATGACATGGCATATAAGAATTTATATGAGTTCAGCAATGCATTACATATTTAGTTAATTCATCTGTTAGTAGGCAGAAAAGCAGAAGTGATGATGATGTATAACAAATTATTTTACTTTCAAAATGATTTTAAACTCTTCAGTCTTTTATGTTCCAGGCCAGCATTTCAATCTTCGTCAGCTGGGGATCTGCGAGCCACCGTCCCGTCGTGGCCTGGCGTTCTGCTCTGACATCGGCCTCCCCCACCGTGGTTTCTCCGTCGGTACAACCCAGGACGTTGATGCTGACAGTCAGGCTGTGATGTCACCGGAACGCGCCATGCGGCTGTGGGGCCGCGGTGGATTGGGTAAATCATCCAGGAGAAGTTCATGCCTGTCCAGCCGCTCCAACTCAGTCCTGACTCTAACTGACACAGAGCACGAGAACAAGTCAGACAGCGACAATGGTAAGACACCACCTTATATTTGACTCTCTTTTTCTTTCCCTTTCAGATTTCTATTTACTATTTTGTGTTGCTTAAATTTAGGGCAATATGATTAAAATTGTGGTGATCAAATTGTCGTCAGTTATATGGACTGTAACACTGACTAGATTTTGTCAGTTTCCAGTCTTGATTGTTGTAATCATTTGCATGTGTAAATACTAAGCTCTCTCTGGTAGGACACAGGTTCTGCCAACTCAAACAGCCAGCTCCATTTTCAATACAACTATTTCTGAATACTGTCTTCATTCTCTGGTTCAGTTCAGACACTATTGTGACCCGTCTTGACAGTAACAGGCAGAGCAATGTATAAGGAAAAATATATTTATTCACGACTGAAATCTAAAAATTGATTTAGAAAATATATCAAATAAAAGGGTTTGAGTTATTGATGAGGTTTTTTGAACATATTTTGTGACTAAATAATGTAATACGAAACAACAGTCGACTACTTCCTGATCCACATGTTCTAGATCAGGTACGCTGATTACAAATCTGAATTCAGAATTTGTCCAGCACGTCAAGTGATATGCATAGTTACTTTTTTCAGAAACATGCAATTTGCGATGTCCAGCTGCATGGTACAGAGTTTTGCAGATATGTATGACTGACCTTAAAGGGTTAATTATCAGCATGCCTGAATTTGTAAGCTGGAATCGTTTCAGTAGCAGACAAAAAGTATTTTTTGTTGACCAGTGTTATGGATGTGAAAGGTGGGGATACGCCGAAACAGTTGAGTCAAGCTGTAGTTGTACATCTTCACTGTCTTTCTGATTTTGAAGAAGGGTCCATGAATTAGTGGAAGGAGCAAAGCAAATCGCAAAAAGTTACGGAGAATTCCTTTAATGAATGATTTATTGTTTTAAATATATTTTTTTACAATTTAGCTACACCTTCATTTTTAGGTCTTTGATAATCAGTT
This sequence comes from Trinectes maculatus, assembly GCA_016785345.1. Taxonomy (NCBI): domain Eukaryota; kingdom Metazoa; phylum Chordata; class Actinopteri; order Pleuronectiformes; family Achiridae; genus Trinectes; species Trinectes maculatus. The sequence goes on from JAFBJQ010002209.1 coordinate 11,364, forward strand.
CTGTGCCCTGTGCTTGTGCTTGACACCTATTCATCAGCAACAACATAGTCTTTCTTTTTTTACAGGTGTAAAATGTATTCATAATTAAGGACTTATTAACGAGGCACATTAAAAAACACACATATTCATTAGGTTATGAAAACACACACAGTGATTTTCCATTATTAAATGTGAAGCTGTAATTAACAGTCATATAAAGTCCTGAGTCATTGTATTTCCTATATTAAGTTTTATATTTTTTTTTATTAAATGGCATTATGCAGTGGATGTCAGTACATTAGAGGATACATCCCATTTCCAAAAGTGAGGAGTCATCAGTTTTCCAGAGACTAATTGACTCTTTCACATGCAGCTGGTTGTGTGTCTCTCTCTGTGTGTGTGTGTGTGTGTGTGTGTGTGTGTGTGTGTGTGTGTGTGTGTGTGTGTGTGTGTCAGCATCATTGCTTGCGGTCATTTATTGGTGTGGGCATTAAGTGGAGCAAATGCTTAGGCATCTTGTTGATATGTAGTAGGAACTGTGCACATAGCAGTAAGGTGGCAAGACAATTGAGGCAATTAACTATGGAACTATTTAAATTCTATTATATTTTCATTACATTGCCATTCTCTTTCAACATTTCATTTTTTTGGAAATATATATTTTTTCTAATCATAAAACGCATTCCCTGTTTTCAGCAATGATGTCACTGTTGCATTTTGTCATTGAATTCCTTCCTTATAGTTTAATTTATAACTTTCTTTATGGTCTCCAGTGAAAAGTTGTGGCTTTTACTCATTTTGCTTAATTTGCTCTCAGGTTGTTTGTTTAGTCACAGTTACATTTTCTTTTCTCTTTTTCATTTTATTACCAATTTTTTTAATATTTGGGAGCTTTGGCCTGTGTTGCTTTTATTCATATGTTTTCTGGTTTTAAAAATTAAAAAGCATGGCAACTCATGGCATGTTGGAAGAAATGTATTTGATTTTTTTTAATGCCAGTACATAATAGAAGAAAAAAAAATTCCTGGAATTATTCTTGGTCTTTATATTGTGTCTAAACCATTTCCTATTTCCACACTGTAGTATTGCAGCTATTGTAGCCTGCAAGGTTTTTGGTTTGCCTGCTTTTGTTTGTTCCAGTCATGTTAATTCTGGGTCAATGCTAATACACGGAGTAATGTTAGAGTGACAATAACATGTTTAAATATGAGCCAATATGAACCCTTAGCATAGGAAAATATGCAAATGGTTTTGAAAACAAAATTTTAAAAAGCAGTTTAACAAAGAAAATATCTCCCGAAATCAGAAAAACATCAGATGTACAGGACATGTATGTGAAGACCTCTTCACCAGGTCCTTAACAATCAATCTTTGGTAATTCTATTGCTTGAATAGTACAAATAAACTATACTAGTAGTAGTATAGTTTATTAGTATGTAGCTGTAATTCCCAGGATACAGAATGGTGAATGATACATGTGTTGTACTGAGGATTATTATGCTGCCGTTCAGACACCTATTGTAGCTCTGACCTGTTAACTGACTCTGGTTACAGACAATGTGTTGGCATAGGTGTGTGCAAGTGTTTATGTGTGTATAACAAACAACTGCTGTGGTTTCTAAGAGGAAATGAGAGGAATATATATGTATACATATATATATATATATATATATATATATATATATATATATATATATGTGTGTGTGTGTGTGTGTGTGTGTGTGTGTGTGTGTGTGTGTGCGTGCGTGCGTGCCTATATATATATTTAGATATTTAGATAGATAGATATTTAGATGGATGGATGGATGGATGGATTGAAAGGAGAAAAACACAATGAGGTCCAGTGGAGGTTAAGTCATTCTAAGCAGGGGATGCAGGGGAAGTGGAGAAGAAAAGCAGAACAGGGAAATGGAGAGACGTTCCACATTGTTTGTTCTCCTGAGAGGAAACATTAGACCAGAGACGTCTGGCTGGCTCCCCTGTGGACACACACATGCACACACCAACACGCAAGCACAGATACAGGAAAACATAAACTCTTCTGTTGCCTCTGGATTCATAGGTGCTCAGCAGTGGAGGTTAAGTCATTCTAAGCAGGGGAAGCAGGGGAAGTGGAGAAGAAAAGCAGAACAGGGAAATGGAGAGACGTTCCACATTGTTTGTTCTCCTGAGAGGAAACATTAGACCAGAGACGTCTGGCTGGCTCCCCTGTGGACACACACATGCACACACCAACACGCAAGCACAGATACAGGAAAACATAAACTCTTCTGTTGCCTCTGGATTCATAGGTGCTCAGCTGCTGTTGGTGCGGATACGTGATATTGGTGACCTTAACCACAGGGGGGACAGAAGGGAAGATACATTTTCCCCACCATACTAATACAGGTGTTTATTTCTTAGACATCTGATATAGAAAGGGTGAATTACTTTACATCTCTGAATGATTTAGTTGAAATAAAAGATTTTAAAAATGGAAAATCTCACTCGGAGGAGGAAAAGAGTTCAGAGAGAATCGGAGGATTGGATACACAAGCGAGGTGTGTATCTTTTTGCTAACCAGATCACTACACTAAGTTTCAACATAATACATAATCCATCTGGCCACACTAAGCTGCTTCATATGATAACCTTAGCACAAACACACACAGACACACACACACACACACACACACACAGAGAGAGAGAGCGAGAGGGGGAGAGAGAGAGAATGGCCTCCAACAAATCAGTGGCCTCATCTGTCCAAGGTGTAAGATCCTCTGACCTACACCCTCAGCAAGGGTGAGGAAACACTGACACACACACACATACACACACACACTCACATTTGAGGTGTGTGCATCAGGACATCCTTATCCTAACTAACTTGCGAGGTAGAGTGCGAGAAACTCACCGGAAACACAAAGGATGCAAGTGAAAGTGATGTTTCCTGATCCACAAGGCATTGAACACAACACTGTAAACTGTGATATACTGTGTATAGCTCTTTCCTTTCTGCTGCTCAGGTCCATTATTTTAGTCTCTCTCCTCCACTTCTTGACAGCATCTCAGTCTTTGTCTCAGTTTTTGTGGGGAATAGTCTCCTGTGGACAGTGGGATACCGAGTATTGGACTGTGGTCTTGTCAAGGTGCTGGTGTTATTAGGGAAAGTGCTTGCTCGCTTGCTTATCATCACTGATCTGTGTAATGGATAATGGACAAATGACAACAACCCGACGAACACTCCAGCTCATATGACTTATGAAAGAATCACATGGAGGCTTTATCCTTATCGGTGATAAGCACGTCTCACAGACTTTTGGATATTCTTCTGGATGGAAAAACAAATTACTGAGGTCCCACCATGAAAATGAATAATTCCCAGGTCACAATTTGTTATTGTACATTTCATAAAAACTAAGTAATTGTGTGACATTGCATTTTATAATCTACTTATAACACTTACAATATGTGCCAACATCATTATATTTTACACATATACAATTTTAGAATGATGAAAATGCTCAAACCAACATATGCTTAGTTTTCCATTATCGATGAAGTATGCTTTTTTTAAACTGTGTTTTTATGCTGACTCAAATGTCTTTTTTAATTCAAAAACTTTAAATGAGGCTGTAAATCAGTGTTTAAAATCAGAGCTTAAAACAGAGAGGTGTTATTCAGAAGGTTTCACAGAATCAAGATAACAAGATGACAGAATGCAGTACCAAAGGAGAGCTGAGCCTAAAACTTCCGGGAATTTACCCTATTTATATTAGTTTCCTTTTTCTCAATGTAAAGTGCCTCCTCAGACCATACCACTCCCTCAAAGCAATATCTGGCCTTCTCTCTCTCTCTCTCTGTGTGTGTGTGTGTGTGTGTGTGTGTGTGTGTGTGTGTGTGTGTGTGTGTGTGTGTGTGTGTGTGTGAGAGAGAGAGAGAGAGTGAGAGAGAGAGAGAGCACATTAATGCCTAGAAATTATATGTGCTGTTTAGAATAATAAGTAGCCTTTAAAATATTTATCTTTCAGGATTATTAAACAATACATCAGGTAGCTCTAACACAGCGTCCATATGCTCACAACTTATTTACTCATCCTTTTGTAGCAGAACTTGATATAATAGTTATATTTGCATGCACAAACACATATACACACACACTTACACACACACATGCATTTGTAAAATGCATATATGGTATATATATCTATACACATGTACCTCTTAGTGAATAAGACTGCTGTGACTGCTCAATAAGACAGATTATTGCAATAAGTAAAGTGCATGTGTAACTATAAAGAGATTATACATTCCACCATGGCGTTCTTCAAGACATCATGTAATTCACACTGCAGTATTGAAAAGGTAGATATTATTGCTGGTTATGGTGCATGTGTGTTACTGGCTGAAGACTGGATTACTAACTGCAGATGTTTTTCTTCAGGTTTATCATTCTCTTTCTTTAAAGATTTGTGTGTGTGTGTGTGTGTGTGTGTGTGTGTGTGTGTGTGTGTGTGTGTGTGTGTGTGTGTGTGTGTGTGTGTGTGTGTGTGTGAAATGTAGTTGGATGCACACGCCACACATCTACACACCCACGCACATACACACCCATGAACCCCTGGTGCCAGTCATATTCAATAACAATCTAGTGCTGACCAGAGAAATCAATTAATAACAGACTAAGTGACTAGAGGTTTTAACTTTGGCGCCACTAATGAAGCCACTTCATTCCACCAAGTGGCAAACATGAAATCATTAACCATCTAGTATCACTTTCTCTCCCTCCTCCCCTCCTCTTATCACTTTTCATCCTCCCCTCCTCTCTACCCCTCCGTCCTTTTATTTTTCTTGATTGTTTTTTTCATCTTTTCTGCTGTTTAAGTGCAGTCAATATAAACACATTGATATAGTTCATAAATTAAGAGAGCCATAATAATAATTAGAATCATTAAAATTGCATGTTTTTCTCGAAGTGGAGTAAAGTAGTGATATATAAATGTGCTCACTATTTCAATAATGACAACACTTTTTAGCAACAACTGGAATGATTCAAATCATTCTATTTATCTAGAAGCTTTTGGAAGTTACAACTATTCAAATACCAACATTTATTTCTCTTTCAGTTTAATCTATAGCACGAACATAAGCAACAAGTCTTCCTTTCCCCCTGCTGTATCTCAACCTCTCCTCTTCTCTCGTGTTTCTCAGAACCCATTTAGCCTGAATCCATTAGCAGAAGTGCAGAGGGAGAAGACGCACGAGTGAGCTATAGAAAGATAGGAATGAAGAGAGGGAGACGGAGCGAGTGTTCTGTCTAATAAATTCTACAACAACGTTTCTCAGCTTCAGTGAGCCGAGGGATTCAGATGATGGCCTTTTTACTTGTGCTTACAGGCAAAGATTTCACTCTTGCTCTGTGGAAACCTCCCTTTCGCTTTGTGTCGCTCAAACTCCTTTTATTCATACAAACTTTACCTGCAGATCAGTTTTTGAATTTTTTTGGATGTCATGTAAAAATCTGAAATGCAGTATACAGCCATACTGTAAACAAATTCCAGACAAATTCCAAGTGTTTTAGTTGGTAATCAGAAATAACCTGCTATACTGACGTATCAAAAAGCGTAACACGTGACCATGCACACTATGCTTGCATGTGCTGATGTAAACTAAAAACTGTTTTTTTTTAAACCGCTGATCTCCTGGGATGTTTACGCTCAATATGGAGACAGAAAAAAAGACAAATCCAGTGAGCAGCTGCTCTGTGGAGAGAAACACCTTGTTGATGAGAGAGCTCATAGCACAGTGGGCAGAGTGGAGATGACAGAAAGCCTGCGGGAACTCAGATAACCACTCTCTGCACCTGTGCTGAGCAGAGGAGCATCTTAGAGCGAGCAGCACGTCCACTGTTGTGGTGGATGGTTCCACAACTAAGAACAAAAATGCAAGTCTGAGTTGAGGCTGCTGAGTGTAGGGTCAGAATGAATCCCAGACCCAGAACAGGCCTGAGTATGAATTAATCATGGTTTGGTATCACAGAACATGTTTAACCCTTTACGGCCACAGGTTCTTATGTCTACCCCTGGTGACAGTACAGTATGTGCCATGTCACAATGTGTAGGTCACCTCATCAGGGTTTCATGACCCTAAGAGTGAAAACACTGACTCTCTAGGTGTGGATCAATCAAAGGGTTATATATTAATAGGCAACTAATTATTTTAAGCTTCTTTCTTTAGGGTCAAATGAACATACCAAAAATATGACTTTATAATAATAACAGGTCATAATATATATGTCTTTTAAACGTTGCCTCTAATATCTTCCAGCATTTAATGGACATGATGAAGTGCAAAAATAATTAGTAATTAAATAAAAGGGAAAAAAACAGATGCAACGCAATAATGTATTTGTATTTTATTATAAATTTATGTGATGTTTGTTTGATATTCTGCTGTGTTTTTGTACATTTTATGTGTGTGTGTGTGTGTGTGTGTGTGTGTGTGTGTGTGTGTGTGTGTGTGTGTGTGTAGTGGGAGGGTTTGGAAATAATTCAAGGTGAGAACTAAGATCATCTTTCAAGAAGATCAGATTCAGACTGGGTTTCATATCTATCACACATTAATGGGGAAATTGAACTCACGCACACACACACACATACGCGCATGCACGCACACATGCACGCATGCACACAGACAAGCACCTACTGTACACAGTGGCTCTTTGAAACTGTTGTCTCTTTTTCCACTTCTAACACACACGATTATTAACTACCTGTTTGTGTTTCATTGTTATTCTGTTTCTCTCTCACAGACACAGACACACACACACACACACACACAAACACAGAGAGAGAGAGCGAGAGAGAGAGCAAACATTCACACACACAATCATTAGTATGTTGCGATATGAAATAGCTGAATCAATAGCCATGCTGGTTTTACAGGATCATTTGCACCATGGAGCAAATGCTCTGACAGCCACTACATCATTAGAACATTACGTCTTCGTCCTTCCTCTCCGGTCTGATCCAGTCCTCCTGTAACAGAGCCCCTTCCCCCTTTGTTAAGTGACCTTTAGTGGCTGTAGCGCTGATGGCAGGATCAGAGGAGTATTTAGGTGACATGGGATACAGGACAGCTGATTCTGCTTTCAGAGGACGGCTTCTGTAAAAGGAAACGCCGACCACAGAATGCAGCGAAGACTTGTCTGCCAGCTGTCATTAGCAAACAGACGTGGGATTAGCCAAAGAGGGCGATGTGTTGTGATGTGGTACGGTGTAATCCAACTCACAGTTTGACAACTGCAGTTAAACAACAGAAGAAGAACAAAGTTGTGCTGCTATACATTTCCTGTTGTTTTTTTTATATATTATCAGCTCAAAGAACATACTATTGTAACTGTGGCATCGAAACCGTGAAATATTTTAATCCAAATGTCCCTACACCTAACTAGCTATTTCTCTGCTTGAACCAAACCATAATTATTTCCATAATAATTATTTAATTTAATAATACAATATGATTTTTTGTTTGTTTGTTTTAGGTTCATTTGCTGATGAAGGTCGGCTACAGCGCAAATAATATACTCCTACGAGCTGTATTACTATTATTTACTCCAGTACTCCTGCTTCTGCTACACTACTATAGGACATATTCAAGGGGTTGACGCTGAGAAAATTCTCCCATAACTGCAGAAAGAAAGTGACAACTTTATGCCACATATGCCACAGTGGTTTGGCCCAAATAGTAAGAGAAATAAGAGAATTCCTTGACCATACTTAGATTAAGTACCTCATTGTCTTATGAGGAAGTTGTGACGGTGGTGGTATATCAACTGCACCTTGCAGTAACACAGGTAATACGCTGCAGAGAAAACAGGAAATATATATATATATATAGACTATATAGACTATATATATATATATAGACTATATATGTTAATGGACATTTTCTTCCAGTCTGATTGCTTATGTGATAAACATTGTACCAATCCAGAAACAATGCAGAACGTTACTGAACATTATTGACATTGAGCCCAATGACTCATACTGATCCTTTCAAAACCTGGTGAGAAAGCAAGGGAGAAACGCTGCGTATAACTCAGGACAAGGTGACTTGAATTCAGTGCATCAATTACATTTCACAGTGAATGGAGGAATATTCATCAAGCTGCTTTTATGTGAAACTACACATTCACACACACAAACACACACACACAAAGACATGCAGGCTGAAAAGCTAGTGATAGTGTGGCTAACCTCAGCATATGGATTTTTGCTGAGAAACTTCACACAAAAATACACACGCATAAACACACGCATGCACAAACATGCACACATGTGCGCACACACAAAGAAAGAGCCTGCTTTTCCCTTATTTTCATATTTCTTAGTTGCATACAAAGTCACACTATCCCACAACGCCTTGTCTGTCCTTGGCAGCTATTTCTACTGTCATATGGCTTCTGCTAAATGTGATTATGACACTAACAAAAGCCGTTGAGCTAAATATATGTGTGTCTGTGTGTGTGTGCGTGTGTGTGTGTGTGCACGTGTGTGTGTGTGTGTGTGTGCAGGACTGGTGTGTGGGATGGCCAGTCTGTCTGTGTCTCAGACCAGCCAGCCTAAAACAACACTTAGATTGTTTGCTTCTTTCACTCAGTCACTTGTGTATAAACACTGCACAGACAACAGCATGTAGACAAATTAAATAAAGTCAGACCTAAAAATTAAAACAATAAGTATTTAAATTCAGTCCATGCTGAGGACTGAGCCTTAGATGTGACTTCAGTAAGGTTGGATATTGTTCATATTTAGTGCCTATATTGATGAACAGTCTACATACAATATCTTCCTTCCAGGAGGCCTACTTGTAATCGCTAATGCAGTCATTGCATGAATACAGTATTAGTTCCTCTTAATAATATACAGAGAACTGTGTTGGTGTGTGTGTGTGTGTGTATTTGAAGGGGGGGGGGGTTGGTTTGTACAACAGGAGGTGAAGAGGTGGTTTTTGAATGGCACCTCTGCTGTGAGCCATCCATCCATCCATTTCCCCCACTTATCCTTCGTGGGTTGCGGGGGAGTAAATCCCAGCTGGCTTTGGGTGAGAGACAGGTTCCATCCTGGACAGGTTGCTGGCCAATCACAGGGCAACATGTAGAGACAAACAACCAGTCACACTCACATTCACACCACATCAGTAATCTAACCTTCTAGCTGCATGTCTGTGGACTGTGGAACTGCGTGCAGCCACAGTGAGAACATACGAACTCCACGCAGAAAGAACTCTGAGTGCGAACCAGCCCTGTTCACAGCATCACACAGGGCCATGCATCACACAGGCCCATATCTGTATCCACCTCATTCAGATTCCTGTTGGAGACTTTACTGTAATCCGATTCCATTCTGATGACAGAACAAAGGAAAGAGAGAGAAATGAAAAACCTCTGGACCCAGTATGAAACATTTCTGATGAATCAGGTATTAACTTTTTATTATTACTTCAACTCTTCCTCCCACTGTCTCTTGACCCCCCTCTCTCCTGCACCCCCACCACCACCGCTACCCACTCTCTCAGGTCTTATCACCCTCATGTAGCCCATGCTATTTGTAATCTGCTTATACTTGTTCAACCTTCTACACTGTAACTTAATACTGGCTGTGATCCTGTGTGTGTGTGCGTGCGTGTGTTTATGTGTGTGTGCATGTGTGTGTGTGTACGTGTGTGTAATAAATATAAGCTAACTGTATTAGTGTATTTACCTCCCGCTATTATTCCACTCTCTCCCTTGTCTGTTTGTTTATAAGCCCTCATTCCCCTCACACTCAAAATAATCTAACTGCAGCTTTTCAACCTTTGTATAGGGATGATAGATGACATATGATAAAAAAGAGAAAATGAAAAATGAATTGCCAGCTTTTTTAATAACACATATAAGTAACGCAAATAACACAGAATTTTAAATTTATTAATTATAAATTAAATTCATATATATATATATAAAATTGCCATTTCAAACCCCTCTTTCAGTCCTTGTCTCTTTCTGTTTCCATGTCTCATATCAACGGCACACTACATATTGTATTTTAACTACCATGCATTTTTCATTGAATGGCAGATTACCCCAGCAAAGCTAAACCTGTTGTATTTGTATGGCTGTCTGCAGAATGGAAGTCACTGACAATGCGTAAATGGCTGTCTCATAATAATTGTTCACACACACACACACACACACAGAGAGGGAGAGAGGGAGAGAGAGAAAAACTGGCTGAGAAGGGACTGCAGATTGATCTGCTAACAGACAGTTGGTGGTCTGATCCCTGGCTCTTGCAGTCCACTTGTGTCCTTGGGCAAGACAGTGAACCCCACATTGTCCCAGGTGGCTGTGCCAGCAGAAGATGGATGATCTATGGTAGAAAAGGTGCTTTGTGTAGATGTGCTATATGAATGTGTGTGTGAATGGGCAAATATTACATGTAGGGCACACTGAATACATGGCTTTTAAGCCTTATCTGTAAATACAGAGAGGTTGTGTTTTCATAACTCAGTTACATGTTAGTTCAAAAGTAATTCAAAAAGGATACGTGTCAGTCCAATCAATATGTCTTTGCAAGGCCAGGCCATGAAACTGTTATCTTTTCATTATGTTACTTTGAAAAGATGGAAGCTGTGTGAGGTGCTGAATTCTGTTTAGTTCAGGTTTGCTGTGCTGTATGTAAACTGTGTATAAAACAGCAGGTCGACATCATATAACATAAATGGCTAAGTCCACCCCCATATGATCTCAGTGATCACTGTTATTTACATATAGGCTGGACAGAGGTTGACAGGATGACGTGTGCACACATACACACAAATATGCACATATGTTACCAGGGTCAACTCTTTTTTCACCCTCACACACAGCTATAGGGCACACTGGTCAAGATGATTACTGTTATTCTGTAGTCTGGCCAGGAGGGTGAAGTGTCCAAACTGAGACTGCACACACACGCACACACACACACACACACACACACACAAATGCTGCCGCCTACACCACCACAGAGGGAGTTATGCTATGTTTTTTTCTCAGCATCAACAGAAATCCCCACTCATGCTGCATTCTGACATGCACTGAAGTTTGCAAAACGTCTCTGGATGTGGTTTATGTGGGAACGTAAATGTCCACATGTTGTAACAGAACTTTTCCTGCCAGATCCTCTGGAAATGTCTGGGAATACCCTTCCTGTCAAGCTATGTGTAATATTTATCTTCTCTTCTTTCTTTTTCTCTCTCTAAATCTAATCTAATCTTCTTCCCCTGGGACAACACTCTTTTTTTATTCTACTCTCACTCTATGGTTGTGTTTCCTAGGTGCTGATCCTATATAATGAATCAAAGACTCACAGTCACGCTCACATCTACAAATAGGCAATAAAAATGCACACACACACACACGCACACACACACACACACACACACACACACACACACACACACACACACACACACACACACACACAGAAGGCATATAGACTCTGTATTGTGTAGGTCAGTGGGGGGCACCAGCAAATACACTGGTGTGCAGCAGTGGAAGGTTGGTGGTGGAGAGAAATAAAGGAAAGCAAATCTGCCTGGTGAGTCCAAGGCTCTCTCTTTCCCTCAAACACTAACATTCTGCAGAGAATTTGAAATAAAATACTGCAAATTGGCTTTTTCCCACAGTTAGAAATGCATGTGGTTCAAATATATTTTCCACTCCTAAGTTGTTTTACAGACCTGAACTCAAAAATGCCATTTCAATTGGGCCAGAACATGTTCCAGTGGCTGCTGTTAATTGATGAAGAATGCAGCAGAAAATTTTTGATTATAGCTGAAAAATCACTGCTGAAAAATCACTGCATTGCCAACATTCAGGTGAGAGGCACCATGCTAGAGGCTTATGGTTGAGTGTGTATATTGTCCATACTTGCTCACTGGGAATGGGAATGCTTGTACCATATTGTCACATGGGCTCACTCAGATATTTGCCAGAAATGTGACTCAGGTAAATTCAGGAAAATATTCCATGTGACATTTGCTTTTTTATATTTCTTGAGCCTGAAATCAACCCCCAGAATGATATTTTCTGGATTAGACGCCAGAAAACCTCATTTTCTCATCGGTCACAAATCGCGAATAGACGTAGGGGGTTAAATTTCCAAAAATGGCCAAACCCGAAAAACTGCAATAATGCGCCCAATTGGCAGAAAATAGCCTGAAATCACCCCCCAGAATGATAATATCTGGATTGGACGCCAGAAAACCTAATTTTCTCATTGGTCACAAATCGTGAATAGACGTAAGGGGTTAGTATATATAATTTTAGTGAAAGAACGTTTAAAGGAGAACATCATGGACACTTTTGGGGTCTGCTTCTATGGATCATATGCATGATGCGTGAAGGTGATGCACTTGAAACATTTGTACATCCTCCATTAAACAGCAATATCTTTGACCCGGTATGATCTCTTCACCCGTGTATACCTTCTCTAAAGGAAAATTGAAAACATATGACAAATTGAACCAACACATAACAAACCAAAGTGCAATGAGACATATATTGCTAAAAGTTGTGCTATATATTGAACCAAGGTAGCAGAGGTGTTAAGCCATGTAGCACAAAACAATGCCATCTATGGCTGTCTCTGAACGGTCATATGTGTGTGTGTGTGTGTTTGGGTGCATAGTCAGCTGCATTTTAAAAGCCCATTTGAAAGTGTGATCATGTGTGATGTAGGTGTGGGTGGGTTTGTATGTAATTACTATGACACATTGTCAGTGGTTAATATGTTCGACAAACAGCCATACAAATACTAACATACAAGCTTTGTGATGGTGATCTGCCATTCAGACTGCATGGCAGTTAAAATACAATGCGTGGGTGCTTGTTGATATGAGACCTGAAAACAGAAAGAGACATGGAGTGAAAGAGGGGTTTAAACCCCCCCCACACACACACACACACACACACACACACATATGTGTATATATCAGTCTCAGTTTCAGGAGTTAAATGCCTTTATGAAAAAAAGAGATTTTAATAACAAAAGGTTTCAAAAATATGACAAATGTGATTAATCATTTGTAACTGATTAAAGCAAAGGTTAATGAACTAAATCAATCAGGTCAATTGAATACTACATACAGAAAACATTACTGCATAATCCACACGATTGTATTATAATCTTCAGAGTCCATCATATCATATATGGTTTTATGGCTGACATGCACACTGCTCTTTTACAAGCCACTATAACAGTTAAATTGGGAAATGCAGCTGGCCTCCTTTAATTAAAAAAACGGCCGAGCAGCTTTTTACCCTGGATGTGCCAAAACAGAGACCTTTAGTAAAAATGAGGCAGTTGCCTGCATTTATTGTCTGACTTATAGTTTTTCCCTGCAACTTGACTACGAATCAGTGTATGCAAAGCACTGATGAAACATTATTTATAGTTTCAGCTTGTCATCACTCAAATAAAAGCCCTGCGTTTACTTTTGTACTATGTAGAATTATAATAATAATGATAACTTTATTTATTTTCATATTATTTATATTATTTATAGCGATTCTAAAAACAGAACTACAAAGTGATTGGCAACAACTTAAAAACAATAAAGCAAAAGTTACAAGATGATAACAGTTGAATGTAAGTAAGCAAACGCAGAAGCAGGTAGAAGGTTCCAAAGGGGCAATGAAAACAAATTATACAGCAAGAAATAGAGGATAAGCCAAATCAATAAGATCTAAATACCTAGGTAAAATATTTATATATATAAATAACTCAATATATCATGTTCTAAATCACTCAATAGCTTGATAAACAAACAAACAAATATATATATATATATATATATATTTATATAGATAGATAGATAGATAGATAGATAGATAGATAGATAGATAGATAGATAGATAGATAGATAGGCTGAAAACATTTACAAGAACTACCTAGTCACAAACCAACAAAACATATGATAAAAGCAGCATAGTAGTATAATTCTACACTTGCACATCCTTGCCAATGGCCCCTGTGCTAAAATCAATACTCCATTAACCTCTATTGGGGATGATGCTTATGTTATGAGCTTGGGTGTGTATATGCGATAATAATAATGATGTATAGATTAATAAAATATTTAGGCTGTGTCTGCAGTTGTGTGTCATGAATAAATAGTTTTTGGGCACAAGCTAATTTTACATTTTAGAATCAAATGAACCCTTTAAAAATGAAAGGGCCTTAATATGTGACAGGAAATAAAATGCACTTCTGCATTTTTCCTGCTCTTTGTGTGTCTTTCCCCGAACGAAAATAATCAGACCCTCAGGTGGATTCTTAATCGGATGATTTTTTTTTTCATTGTAGTATTCATTTCCAAAAAGTCAACATTCCAAACGCTCAAGGCCATTAACCCGCTGTAGGTCTAACGTGATTTCCATGTGTGACTTTATTTTGTGAAAGTTAAGTCTGTGTTTTCCAACACCACAGTTGGACCAATGAAAGAAAACATGGATGCCAAAAACTGACCAAAGCAATATATTTTTTGACAGCAGCTAAGTTGGTAGGAGGTGGTTGGGTCAGATGTGGACTTCACAAAGCACACAACAGTCACACCAGAAACCAGAGAATATCCACACTCCTGTCTGTGATTTACACAATAACAGCACTTTGGTTAAAATCAGTGGAACATGGAGGCTTAGGTTAAATGTAAATAATGCTGAAAAGCTGCAGAGCCTTAAAACACTACTAATGTTGTAGCCTCTTGATACTGATATATTCACTATTAACGTTTTTGCACCTTATAAAAAAGTTAAACTAAGATTAAATCCTTCTTGTGTTAGTGAGTTGCACATTTTGGATTGATAGGATTGTGAATTTTGATTAACTAAAAGAATCAAATACCAATCTAATATTCTATCTATCTGCTGAAAATGATGCAAGATACTGACAATTTATTACACACTCAGCAAGTACACACACATGGAACAAAGAACAGCCTTACTGTTTGTTTGGTTCTTTAAACACATACATACTACTATTTAACAGTGCATTTAATTGTACATAGACTTTTGTTTGGTGTTCAATTATATTTAAAGTTAAATAAGTGAATAAATGAAATTCATTCAGATGCATGAATGCATGAAACGTATTTTAAATCTAAGGTCTGCGTGTGTGCGTGTGTGCGTGTGTGTGTCTGTGTGTGTGTGTATTGATGCCGCTGTGCTGCTGAATCTTTCAGTGAAGCCTGGTCACTCCCCCTCTTTTTCTTTCCCAACCTTTGGTTCATGCAGCAGAATTTTGCACACACACACGCACACACACACAAACACACACTTCTCTTTCTCTGACTTACTCTCACATGCAGAAATGTGGTGTGTGTGTGTGTGGTGCGAGAGGTGTAAGTGGCTGAGAGGTGTAGTTGCTGTGCTATGAATACATATGTGGTCGGGAAATCAGGGAGATCAGAGCAAACGGATTCTGAGAGGGAGAGGGAGAAAGAAAGAAAAAGAAAAGAGGGAGTGCACCTCTCCTCTCCTCTCTATTTCTCTGCACACAGCCCCTCCTTCCCCTCCAGATTCTCTCTCTCTCTCTCTCTCTCTCTCTCTCTCTCTCTCTCTGTGTGTGTGTGTGTCCCTTCCACCCCTGTCTGTGTCAGCCAATCACATTCCTCCCTCAGCTCCCTGTGTGCTCCTGACTCCGCCCCCCTCCTTTGGTCCAGCAGAGAGAGAGAGAGAGAGAGAGAGAGAGGCGGAGGAGAGAAAGAGACGGGTGGAGGACGAGTTCACACCAACACACACACACACACACACACAGGCACGCACGCACAGACGCATAGAGACACGCACAGTCCGAGAAGAACAAACAGAGAAGAGTCTTGACACAGTGGAGGAGAAGAAGAGGAACGAAGCGAAGTGAGAAAGTCGGAGTGTTGGTTCGGTTCGATTGTCCGCTCGTCGTCTGTGGCTCGGAGACAGAGACGGAGAAGTGAGAGCAGGGACACGGGGACCACAGGAGGAGACGGACGGAGGACGGAGGTGTCATGTTGCTATTGTCCCCTCCGGAACCATTAACCCGTTACACCGGCCCAGTCTGGAGCTTTCACACAGACAAGGTAGAGAAGTGACATCACATCTGCGCCGCTTTCTCTCTCTCTACATATACAGTACTGCTAGCTCCACACCGATAGCTCTCTCTCCCTCCCTCTCTCTCTCCCTCTCGGTGTGTGTGTGTGTGTGTGTGTGCGTGTGTGTGTGTGTGTGTGTGTGTGTCTTCCAATATTTTCTTTTCTGATGTAACTTCTCATCTCTCCGGGTTCACCGAGTCACTCTTGTCTGAACTAAAAACTCAAAGACAGAACCGAGCTTCAAGTTCCAGTTCTGCAGGCGGACATTTTATTTTCCCTCAGACAGTTTCAGTTCCACACACAACCACTCACTCACTCACTCACTCACTAACTCACTCACTCATTAGCTTCTCCTTTAGTCAGAGCTCAGCGCTGCTAATAAACTGGTGACTGGCTTTGTTTCACTGCTGTGGCTCTCTTAACACACACACACACGCGCGCGCGCACACAGAGCCACACACGTGTAGACACATCTCTGTGGTTAATGGTACGGTCAGCTCAGATTCAGGTTCTGCTGTAGAATGGAATGTGTGTGTATGTAGGGGCACTATTCAGAGGCGGTGAGGAGAATCGCTTTAATTCCGGTAGTGATCGATGTGATGGACATGATGAGAAACAAACCACCGTCAGTCATGAATGCAGACACAGTGATCAGTACATTACAGCCTCATTCCAGCCCCTGGGTGTCTCCCTGCCACCAGTGTTTACTACTTACCTCTGCCTCACCGTGAAACCATGTAGAGCTCTGCCGTTAGGTGCCTCCTCACAGCTCATAATGCAGTGGCAGGAAAAAAAAAACAAACAAGATTAAGGTCGACAGCCATTAAAATGGATTCATTAATGTTATTTTTTATTTTTAAAAATTAAACATTAGTTTGACAGAAGGGATGGACGTAATTAATTTCAACCACCGGATTTTATGACTGCAAGCAGTAAGCAGGCCGCATTCAACCGATTTAATTAGTTAGCGAAATGTTTAATTGTTTAAATTTAGTAGAATCATGACCAACCTTGAGTTGATGGTACCTTCTGTGACGTGCACCTTTAATATATAATTTATACATAAATGATATCAACATCCTGGTTTACTTTACATTATCACACATTTTATACAAATTTACTTTTCGAGGCTACTGACACTGTGTGTGTGTGTGTGTGTGTGTGTGTGTGTGTGTGTGTGTGTGAAAGAGACACAACCAACACTTTGTTTATGACAGCCTAATGTTTTGGTCTTTTCAGTAGTCTTTGGTCAATGTTTTTTATCTACATGACACTGATGGGCTTTTTGACATGAACTGGTGACATGGTGATGTTGTATTCTTACTCTTTGGCACACTATATATGATATTCCCTCCTTGTAGTCTTTACTTGTAAACATTTTAGTTCAGCTCTTATCCCAGCTGAAGAAAGTAATGTTACTTACTTTTATGTATAACACCATGTCCTCGTGTTACTGAACACATCAACATTTTATCTTACAACTGATCAACAGTATAAACTTTAACAACAAAATATTGTTGGCTAATGCGCAATGAAAACATACACTGAAAATGTTAATATAGTATGTTCATTCTGTCTGGCAGTGACGTTGACACAAGTGAATAAACTGTATTTAACCAAGTCAAAGGTAGGTAAACTCAGAAAGGTGTGTGTGTGTGTGTGTGTCTGAAGGGGGGTACAGTGAATGGACTGCCGCTGCTCAAACACACAGAGAGAAGACAGGCCTTTGCTCTTTGCCTAATCATTTCCAGACACAGAGATTTGCATTCCACAGCTCTCTCAATGTGCTCCCTCTCTCTCTCTCTCTCTCTCTCTCTCTCTCTCCCTCTCTGTCTCTCTGTCTCTGTCTCTCTCTCTCTCTCTGTATGTGTGTGTGTATTTTTGTCTTTTACCTTTTCAGTTTGAGGCAAAATTTGAGATGCTCTGAAGAACATATGTTTGAGAAACAGGGCGAAAAGGAAGTGGGTGATAGATTGAAGGAATTAAACTGTCACTGTGGGAGGAAACCTGCTTAAAAAACGTCTCTGAATGGACAGATCGTAAAGAAAGGAGGCCAGAGACAGTCGCCGACAGAACATGTGTAACTGATTAAGATTCCAGTGGGCGTATTAGAAATAAAATAACACGTGAAGTGTATAGAACAGAATTTTTTGAAATTGCATATCTTTTTAAGAAATTAAGAAATGATAGAGTATTCAGTAAGAACATATGTCTACATAAACAACTGCTGTGAGTTAATTATTTCAAAACAGAAGTTTACCTCTGATTATTTGTGAATACTATAGTATAGTATAGTGAGTATAGTGAAATATAAGTAAACAGAGAGTTTTAATTCTCAAGTATTTGTCTGTGTCCAAGCTAATCAGTGACGAACACTGGCCCTTGTCTATGCTATTTTCTAAATACTGGATATTAATTTCAGCAATTGAAAAACACATTTGTTGATCAGTTGACAGATTTGCATAAAAGGAAAGTTTTAGGAAGTTCAGTTAAAGATAACAAGAAACATCCTTACACTGAGGAGGCATAATACATATTATATATATATGTGTAGCAGGTGTCAGAATTCAGAAGATTTCTTAATTGAAGAAGAATATTTTATACTCTCACAGTATTACAGTTATAAGCAAATGCAGTGATTTATATGAGCAGGTGACATAAAAAATTAGCATTTTAATTGTGAGAGTGGATTAGAAATATATTGAACCCCCGTGTAATTAGTTCTTTTACTAGATACATTCAACATGTTCAGCTTTTGTCATACACAGGGCTTTTTCTGTTTCTCTGGAATGTTTAAGTGATTCAGAAGACGTAAGTTTCAGACCAGCCACTGTGAGAGACAATGAAGTGAGTCAGTCAGCACAGCCAGTTGTATATAGTAGTTAACATGATTAAAATAACAACAAAATAACAACAACAAATTAACTGTGGTGAAGTTTGTATATGGCAGCACATTTATCACATTTATTAAGTTTTCATCTGTGTAATTATGTACCCCCTTGATCAAATGTCTTATAAGCCGCATTTGCACACTGCGCAAAATTAGATTGATTTATACAAAGCTTGACAAAAAGTATAGTTAATGACTTTCTATTATGACATGATAAATAACATTTTCTTAAATGAATGGATGGAAACCGCAGGGAGAGTCATAGATGAGGGATCCCGCTCCTTGGACGGACAGGCATGCAACAAAATAACATTTATAAGAGAGAGAGAAGGCAGAGAGATAAAGCACTGTCTCACTGGCTGTTATGACAGCATAATTATATAAGTGAATTGGTGTTAATTATTATAGCAGTTGCAAAGCCCTATGAGGCAAATTGCAATATGTGAATATGGGCTATACAAATAAAATTTGATTGATTGATTGATCGGAATCTTTTCAGAAAGTTATTTATACATTAAAAATTATCTATTTAAGGTAGCATTATCAGTATTAGTTCACTGACCCATCCTGCGGCAAATGTAATGGAGAAACAATTATATCTTCAAACCGTGATATGATGATCATAATATCACACACATATTATATTATATTTTGACTAGAACATTTATTTAGCGCTCCCTCAAATACCTGACAAGGAACCTGATACTGATTCAATTGGAATTTAATTTTGGTGCTGGAGTATTAATATACTTAATAATACCAATTGTTGATACCAGTTTTACCGTTGGATTTGAAATCGAATGAAGTGTCATTTTGACAGCTTTTAATGATGTGTTGATTGTTCCTTGTTACAAAAATAGTAGTGTGAAGACAGTAATGTTTGTTTGTGTAAGTTTAATTCTTCAGACAAGCTGATAAGGCTTTTTTAAATGTATTTTCATATAAATTATTTACTTGCAGATCAAACACAAAACATGAGAAAGTCACTACTAAGGGCAACAACTGTTACAGCACAACTCCACTGTTGCCACAATTTGAGTAGAACACAGTTTCACAGCAGCATGGCTTTGTATACAGTCATGTGATCGACGAAGCGTCTTTCCTAAACTCACGCAGCGTTGTGTTTCTAGTCTTTCTAGTCTCTGTGTATGTATGAGTGAGAGGAGAGAGAGAGAGAGATTCACCTCACTTTAATTTGTGTGTGTGTGTTTGTGTGTGTGTGTGTGTGTGTCAGTACACACACAAATGTATTTCTTTTGTGGATATTTGTGGAGTGCATGGCTCGTGTTCTATGGACAGATTGTCCCACCTGAGCTGTGGATCTCTGCAGCTCCTCCACAGTGACCATGGGCTTCTTGGCAGCTTAATTAGTGCTCACCTTGCCTGGCCTGTCAGTTGTGGATGGCCATGTTTTGGTAGGTTTGCAGTTGTGCCATTGGCTTTCCACTTTCGGATGATTGATTGAACAGTGCTCTTTTTTTATTTTATTTTATTATATCCTAACCCTGCTTCAAACCTCGCCACAATTTTATACCTGGTCGGTCTGGTGTGTTGCTTGGTTATCATGATGCTGTTTGATCACTAATGCAATTGTCTCTCTGTGTGTCTGTCTGTCTGTCTGTCCATAAGGGTATGTTTGCAATAAGCAAGTGTGTTTGAATTGACTTATTCTGGAATATTATCCCACATTCATTCAGAAAGGCATAGCAGCAAATTAAAAACATGTCAAAAGAGAATTTATAATAGATTACTAATCTGTTATAATATTAATACAGTGTGTAAATAAAAAGCTAAAAAATGACCCACTAAAATTTTAATTCTTTGATTTTATAAAGTGATATTAATTTGATGACTTATTATAGGGAGGAATTTATGTGAGTTTTTGTAATAATAATATTTTTGAATCTCTGTTATTATTGATCACTTTTCATTTGATTGTCATTCATTTGATTACCTTGTAACAGAAGTTTGTTTGCCGTGCTTCCCAATAATGTTAAGAAAAGTATACTTTGTTAAAATGTAATTGAGGCGTTGTACATGTGCCAGGTTTTGACGGAATTTATTTTCCCTTCTTTGTTTCCTTTTCTTTCTTTTTCTGCTTTTTACTATTAGTTGGCAAACAACGCACATCGCCACAGCACATTACGTTAAACTACATGACAACATTCTCAATTGCAAACACCCACCCACACATCTTTACATTATATTAGAGTCTCTGGACTGGAAAGGTAAACTGCATGTATTTGCTTCATTTTTCCCCTCAGTGATTCCCTGTGTGATTTTTCTTAGTCATAGTGCTATAGCTCCATCTACGTTGTGGGAGCTCCAGACCTGTCATCTTATCCAACTGTTCCAAATGAGGTCTTCACTCATTTCCAAAGTAACACAATGTCAGTGAAGGAAAAAAAAATTAAGTGCTGGAAGATACAGAATAGTTTACACAAGAAGGGAAAAGGAAAAAGAGGAACAGTCTGAGTGATGAGGTGGTTGCTGACTAAATGTTTCTTATCATAGACATAGTCCAGATGGTTTGAAAGCCCACCCCTCTCTTTCTTCTTTCTTTTTCCTGTTAACTTACTCGTTCTAAATTCATTTAAGCATTAATTGAAGCATTATTGACATTGCACATCACAAACGTATATTGCTAGACGATCAGCAATGAATATAGACATCAAATCAAAAACGTTACAATGATTATTTAAAAAATAAATATTCAAATATTTTGAAATATATGAAATTAGTTATTCTACTGTTAATGGGAGGTTAATGTGAGACAGTTGAGGAGTACTGGAAACAAACTGTGTAACAGTGAGTAGTCAAATGGAGACGTATACAGCACACACACACACACACACACTCTCTCTCTCTCTCTCTCTCTCTCTCTCTCTCTAATCACCTCTCTGCACATAACCCCACAACCCCCAGGTGTTCATGATTCATTTTTCCCAACACATCGTCTGTCTTTATTTCCCAGAGCAGCTAGATAAGACCTGAAAGGAATCTGTGAGTGATACAAGGTTTCTCCCTGCACCCCCTCATCTCTCTCTCTCTCTCTCTCTCTCTCTCTCTCTCTCTCTCTCTCTCTCTCTCTCTCTATCTCATTTCTGTTATGGTTGATCTACATTGAGTTTATCAGCTCAGCAGAAAGACATCCTGCAGGGAGCCACTCCTCCAGTTGTTAAAACCAAATGTGTCAAGCAGCTAACACCTATCAACTCATTTGATAATTTCTGTCATTTATATTTTGAATGAAAGGTAAGAGAGGCGTAACAAGTTGTCTTGCAGCTTTTGTTGCATTTAGTGATAAATTAATATCAGTGTTATGTGTCTGGCCTGTTGTGTGAGCTTGTTCTGCAGTGCAGACATCGTTTTTTGTACTTCTTGCGAAATTGTACTGTGTCTAAAAGATACAATGGTAGTTTTTACAAAAGTATTATAGTACGCATGATGCACTGTGAGTAAAGCTAATTATAGTAATTATAAATAAAATTGAATTGAATTTATGTATTGATGCTTGGTGGACATATTACAAGTAATAACAGTTTGATTTGATTTGCTTTGGGTTGTATGTTGAAATTGTGAAATTTAATGTTCTGTTGAAGTGGACATTTTGTTATTTTAGTTACATTACCTTATTTTTTTTTCTCTCCTGGAAAGTAAATGGGATGCTTATGCTCCTAACAAAATTTCATGATATCATAAGTGGTCTGTATTTATATAGCGGTGTTGTATTATGCTTTTTCACCACAGTTTTACCAATTAACACACATGGATTTAGCACTTCTGGAAATGCAGCATTTTCTCTATCACACATCATTCATTGCCAGCACAGACACTTGGAGGCAAGAATGTTAGACTTTAGCTTCTCTGTGACAGGTTTTATTAAGTAAAAGATGGCAGCTGTAGGAAGAAGCTCCTCATTAACTTTTATTAACAGATGTTAAATCCAACAACTGCATAAATACAATAAAAAGGGAGCAGGAGATCCTGTTAGACACACAAGGGAAGCACACATTAATTTGACCAGGCCTTCACAACACTGTGCAGGTCTGTGCAGTTTAAGGAAACTGAGCACTGATTTTACATTTTTGTCACTGATGTACTACTATTTACAGATGAGCTCATAATGGAAGATTCTCAAGTTAAAAGTAACCGGTATGTGTAACACATTACTTTGGGAATGGCATCAACTACTTAATCACTAATGTATTGGAAATATTTTTGCATGCGTTCCACTGGAATAAAGAAAAGTTGATTTAGAAATGTTTACGTAGAAGATTGTATTTCAGGCACTGTTATAGTTGTGGTGGAAGTAGTACTTCAGACATTGGGCATTCCTTTTTTTGCCTTATGGGAAAATGTCTGTGTGACGAATCTGCACCAATTTCACACACACACACACACACACACCAGAGAAAACATTTCACTGTTCTTTGGTTACACGCAAAACTGTTTCTGTTTTCTCATTCATTTGAAAGATCTTTCTACTTTGTACGTAGCAGTGGGCAGTCTAAGCCTTTCCAACTGGACTGCCGACTTTGCCTGCCTAGGGTCTGGCTGTGGAGGGTTATTTTAGAATATATCCCTGGGCTATACTTTGCAAAATGTCTTGCTCTGGCCTTTCAGTCACAAAGGTCATCAAACCCATAGCACCAAAGAGTCCAGTGTATGAGAGGTGAAACATCTTGATGTAGTTCCATGCTCTTCATTTAGCTTTTCATGGATCCTGTAGATGAATGAGAGTCCTCACAGATAATCTGTTAGCGATGGCTTTGTTTTGAAACAGGAGCTCTTTTATTATTAGGTCTAATATCAAATATGAGATTCGCAAGTTAACTTGTTGCATATCCAAACAACAACAAAATCACACCAAACATAAACTCTGTGACTGCCATAATTATGCATTTTCTCATTTCCTCATTTGGCGCTTCCGCCTGAAAGTGTTTTCTCAGTTAAGGAACATTTTCAGTGAAACAGTATTCAGCATAAATATACTGTATGATGTGCAGTAATGACAGACATCAGCTCCTGTGCATGAACAATCCTGCAGAAGCAGAATCTCTTAAATTGGGAGTCTTCTCATATGTCAAAAACAATCAGTGAAAAGGTTTGTATATAAAAATATTTTACCATATGCAGCAATACACAAAACCTGTGTAAGGGCAGCCTGCGAACTAATCATAGCAAAGTTAAGAGTCTTGGAAACATTGCGTATTTATTTATTCTTTGTTAGAGTTTATTATCACAGCATTTATAATAATTGTTTCATTTTCTTGTTTTATTTTTCACATTATATTTCTGTGTGATTCACTGAGTCAGATGTCTGTGAAGTAGACAGTCATCCAGGTCTTCAGGAGTTGTTCCCACCCGAGCAACTGGACTTGCTTGAGTTTCACCTCACCCCTCCCACACTGACTGTGGGAGGGTCGCACTGTGTTGCAGTGTTTGACTTGTGACTCATATAAAGACTTTTCTTGGGTACAAGTCCTTTCTGTGTGGTGTTTGCTCCAAACAGTCCAAAGACATAATGATTGGTGTTAAGTTAACTGGAGACTCTAAATTGACTGGAGACGTGAATGTAAGTTTAAATGTACACCCGTCTAGTATATAGTCTGAAGAACAATCAAGCCTACCTATTCTGTTAAGTGTTAATGGGATTCTACTTGTGGCAGTTGCCTTTTTCAGAATGCAGTGTATTGTTTAGTGCTCGGTAAGATGAACAAAAAGAATTTAAATCCTCAAGAGATGATCTCATGCTCATATTTGAGTTAGTTTGTGTTCACTGTACCTACATTCATTGTACCTACCTGCCTTGCTCTTTCTAGTGGTTACTGCATCTGTGTTCACAGTGTGTAAAGTAGTATGAGGTAGGCTGACTTTTACTTCATTAAAAATACAAACACCATGAACCACCACTGTCTTATTGTGTGAAGTATCCTCTGTTATTGTGCAAAACTTGTGTTTTGTTAAATAGAAGCAAGAAGCAGGTTCTCACATTGTCTTTTTAAGGGAGACAAACAAAGTATTCCGAGTTTATTTTGCAGCTGTTCTAGCTTTCTCTGGCTGTGTAGCGTGGTCAGCTGTGAATCTAGCTTAAGTCAACTAATTAAGCTGGCTTCCATCGTCTGTCCCTCACTACCCCCACCCCTCTGCCAAAACACACCACCCTTTTTGTTGTTTTTTTTTGTTACATAGATGCATCCAGGACACATTCCACACATTCATACTTTGTGCGAGCCACTTGTGATCAGGTCTCCTAAAAGATGTGCTCTGTCTGAATGGGGGCACAAATACACACATAGCCTGGGATGTACATGCCATCACTGACCTTGTAGTTTTGGTCTGGGTTGCTATACAAGAGACCCATTCTTCTCCATCTCTGTATTCTGCCTTTGTGTGTCTGTGTGTGCGCGCGTGCGTTTGTGTGTGTGTGTGTCATTCAAATAGCCTGGCCGTTTGATTTGCATTTACTTACACTCTGACTGGCTAATTGCCTTGACTAATTGACCTCAGGACACAGCAGGTTCTTTGAGGGGGTCCTGCTGCAGTCAGGTCGTGAGATATTTCACTGTTTGTTCAGGAGAACACTTGTTGGCTTTAAACTCAGCGTGGACAGAATGAGCCACAGGATTAATGGCTTTTGTGTTGAAAGTAACACGTGCTTTAAGTGATGCACAAAATGCAAATCAAAGAATCAATGACTACATAGCCAGGGTGAAAGAAGGTATGTAAGATATATGCATATCATTACATTTACATATACATATTTTGCATATATTGTGGTGTAAGAATATTTGTTACACAAGCATATGAACATTTAGCCTTCACATCAGTGACTCTCTCGATGACCCTGTGCTTCGTGAGGTCGTCAACAAAAACACAATCTGATACATGACATAAGGTAATCCCCCGATTTAACTTTGTAACACGTACACCTTAGGTATTGTTGGTTTTGTTATTAACATGCTTGCAGTGTATTCATTTGTGCAAGTATTTTGAAGGCCACAGCACCTAGATGTTATTTTGTGCACCCCCTGTCAACAATGGATCTGGTATCTCAGTCTTGAGTTTCTCAGTACCTCATCACTTCTGTGGGATTAGACAACAAAATAGGGGTGGTCCCTGTTTCAGTGATTCATACAATCGAACCAAATCTGTATATTTTGGTGTGTGTGTGTACCACATTGTAGTTTATTCCATATAATAAATAATCATAATTTGCCTCATTTGACTTGATCTGTACACTGTGTGACATCCTCTGCCCTTATCCCCCAACAATGATGAGTCTGTTAACATTTGACTATGTGCATGAATTTACTCATGCACACTTTTATTAATCTTTTATTTTCTAAATAGTTCAAACAATATACAGACAAATACAAAGTGGAATCTTAATGAGCCAATAACCTTGTTTTGAAAATATGAACTCAGTGTTGACATGGAAATCTTTTACTGCTGCATCACTGTATACAACAAAACTTAATGTTTTTTAATGAGCCAGAGTCCAAGAGTAAGACAATAAATTATGCATTTGGGTCATGGTCTGAAGATTCATATTCCCAGCAGCAGAGGCTATTAACCTTTCAAGGTCTACAATAGTGTATATGTTAATAGACTGTAACTGTTGCATTTCTTTAGACAAAATGGATACAAATGCAAAACATGGGCAAAGCAGAGAGAGGGAAAGAGAGACTTCCAGTCCCATGCAGAGATGCTGATATGTGTGTGTGTGCATTTTTCAATGAATGGACAAAAAAGCCCAGTGCTCCGATTTGCAGACAGGCCATCGCTGTGAAAATGGATTAGTGACCTAAATCACAGCAAGATTCCCAACAGGTACATGGCTTATGTGCATATTTGTGTGTGTGTGTAATACAGTTGTGTTTTGCTCTGTGTGTTTATCTGCTGTGGGAAGCTGTTTGCTGTGCTCTCTCTCTCTCTCTTCCCCCCCCCTCTCTCTCCACCCCCCCTCTCTTTCTTTCTCTTTCTGATCACTTGGGTGATCATCAATGATTTTATCATCCTCTGCAGAAAAACAGCTGTCAGTAGATAGTGATTACACTGCAGCAACATCTCACCAGGCAGGTAACATTCTCACCACAGTTCTTGCTGTGTGGTTGCTGTGCATGACAGCAAACTGTTTGAGTTTACTTTGCAGCAACCATTTAATCCTGTGATGGTTTCTTTTTTGGGGTTGTGTCTGTGTGAGATTGTCCTTGAAGAGCTGCACATGTCATGGACTGCTACAAATCCCGCGTTTTACAAAATATTTTTCAAGAGAGAGGGGGACAATTTGACAAGAAGCCTGCAGTTTGTGAAATCCACTGCTGTAAAGTTGAGAACTATGAGCCGTGCTCTGTTCTCACAGCAGAACTAACCAACCCCAGAGTGAAAGTGCAAAGCAGTGCACTCCAGTGCACTCCATCATCTGGCTGTGTTTCCCTGTGAGTTCGGACCATCGTTATATTGTTGAACGGTTTAATTAGAGACAGACCAGGAAAGGAAGAACGTGTTAAGACAAAGTCCAGGCCTGCTTTTATTTCAACATAAATGAGATACTTACTAAGCTGCAATACTATACACACAATTATGTGAGGTACAAATATCAATAATTAATTAAGCATTTGCTAGCTGCTTAGGAACAGCCTAAGAAGTGAAGTTAATCTGCCTGTATGAATTGCAGAGCACTGTTAGTGCCATTTAAATAAGAATTAATTCAGGCTATCTCGCATACACAGCATTGTCTTTAGCATACTTTATTATTTTGAATGCACAGATACAAATGCAGGTGAGCAATATGTACATGGGAATTTGACGTCATGTGGGGGATTTGCATTCAGAGCCGTTGTATGAGAGTCGATGAGAAATTGTCTCCATTGTACTGTCTTTCAAAAGACTACATACAGTACAATGACAAATTTACAGTGCTGCAATCCTAATCAGTATTGGTGAGTAAATTGCCAACAGAACTACTCTGGGTAAATCAAATAGCACAAACATATTGATTAGTTCTTTGAATCTAGTTGGTTACAGTGGAAGAAGTACTCTGGTCCTTTATTTTAAGTAAATAAGTAAAAAATTAAGTTAAAAAAAACTATGAAACACAACAGAGGTCAATATTGATTTTTTTTCATTCTTTTTTATTTTTGCTATCTTAAAATTTTGATGCATAAACAACCTTTGTCCTGTCATATGCTATTTCCACATTATTTATTTTGTTAAGTTAAAGCTCTCATTGGTGCATAGATTAAAAACTTCAAACTTGTGAAATGGAGAAGTGTCATCTTTCTGGCTTGCAGAGATCACTAGTTATTGCTGGTGTTTGAATCTTGCCATTGAATCATGCTGTTCAGGGTTAGATGCTGTCATGGAGTGGACAACACAGGTGTGGGCTGTTTCATGCTTCACAGGAGAGGAGTAAACAAACAGCGTTATCTCTAGCAGATCAGTGCATAATCAAAGAATTGGGAAATTACGAGTAAAACCTAAGTGAGTTGTCTCATTTCATTTTGTTAATCTTTCCCACTTTAAGGAGGACCATAGTTTATTGACAATACAAGATCATTATGTATGGGCTGCAAATGAATTGCAGAACCAGTGGAAAAACCATGGGGGCAATCTCCTCTTCGGTTGTGGCAAAGAAACATAGTCAACAATGCAGGGCTGCATAATTCAAATATTAGTCGTATCTCTGGCAAAGACAGTAACTTTGGAACTGATGATAACAGAGACATCCCAGAGTTACACAGGGCTGTTCTATAAGTTAACTTTACAACTTCTGATACACCAATGGCTACATTGCAGCAGACTTGTGATCCGTTTGCAGATGACAGAAATTTTGGTTTGCAACGTTGTGCATTTTCTTGTAAGAGAGGCATTCGTAAAATCAGAATCTTATTAAGACTAGAGAGCATATAGGATATATACTGACTGTGTTACAGTGCAGTATGACAGTTAATGTACTGTCAGTTGTTTTAAGTTCCTGCATGCAGTTTTTTTCTATTTAATTTATCTTAACTGCTTATTAGATGGGGCAGTTCCGCCTTTTTATAAGGGGTCTGACCCCTGCCTGTCCAAAGGAAACGTGTGAACTGAGACAACATTTGAATCCCCTGTGCTTGGAAAACTCAGTAACTCCACCAAAATATAAGAAGACCTATAAGAAGAGAAAAATAGAAAAGAGGAAGAGCATAGCAATCAACATAGAAGCAGCACACTAGAAAGCAAAAGAGGACAAAAACAGAAAACTTCATATTGCACATATTTTGCTCCACCGAGGGAAAAAAGGAATATGTTGGACACATAATAGAACTAACTAAGTAATAACTAAGAAATACTTTTCCACATTTGACATGCCACAATAATTAAACGCAGAACTTTTCCAAGACTATAATGACTTAGAGCACCACCTTGCTCCACGGATTTAAAATTAATCCACTCAGTGGCAGCAAGTTTGTCCAAGACTAATGTTTTGGAGTAAGAATGCTCCAAAATTAACGGGTCTGTGGTCTCTCATTATTGTCTAACAAGGATATTGTAGATAATGGGTTGAAACTGCTGCAGAGACATACCAACACAGGCATTTCATTTGAGTGGTCTTTCCTAGACACAGAGTCTGTGTATCTTAGCAGATGCACAGAATTCAAAACTCATTTAAATCTGTTCTTACCCATTTCATGGTGGACATTTAGCATTCGATCAGCTTGTCAAAGCTCATGGCCTGCAAGTGGCTGCCCAGAGTGATTCGACAGACACAGATGTTCAAATCAATTCCTGCACTACATTTATGGTCTAATAAATCAAGAAACTTCAGCCTGTGTTACAGAACAAAATGTGTTCATCCCTCTCTAAGCTCTATGGGCCAATCAGCTAATAAATGGAAGAATCTGAGTCGTGTTAGGATTATTTGATGCTCATCTGTTTGACTGCCTGCCGTGCTTCTGTGTGCTTAGTGTCCCATGTCTTATCCTAACACAACAACCAGCTGGTGAATACAAATGCCAGGTTAGGCATGGGAAGGAGATAAAAACCATGAGGTGCACTTCATTTTAGGTGCAACATGAACAGTAACTCCAAGATCCAAAGAGTGCCCCCTCTTATTTTGTTTTCACTTTTTGTCTTTGTCAGAGTGTGAATGGATGCGAAACAGGCTTTTCTATGTACCTGCAAGCCTCAGTCAGCACATTTTACATGAAATGGAGACAGATGGTGAATCAGACAAAGTGAGGGATGTGTTAAATGTGCATTTGAAGGGTTGGTGATAGAAAACTATGAAAGCCTACAGGCGACTAAATTCAAATGAAAATTTCAACTTGAAAACTGAATATCCATTGCCATAATAGCATCTGATTTTCATGTGTGTGTGTTTTTTAAATAAAAATGTAAATGTAACAGAAATGAATTGATATTTTCCCATACTTGTTAGGTTATTGTATGAACAAATTAAAATTAAAAAGCAAAAGCAGGTTGACATATAATATATGTAACACAAATAGTCACCTTGTTTTACAGTAGACACTATTTTAATGCAGTCGATAGCATGTACATGTTCATGTTACCATGCTCTTCTAATTATATCAGAGTGAATCTGGAATCAGTTAGAGCCACACCCACTCCCATTTTGTTTTCTTTTGGGGGGGGGGCAGCCACTCTGCTCCTATAACCGACCACCACTAAGTCCAGTTGGTTAGCTGAATCAGAATCCAGAATTCAAATAGGTCCATACTGCATCGAGTTGTTCCTGTACACTACCCTAACTAGTTGGTTGAGCCTTTACTTTACACTGTGATAAATGCATCTGTACTCTTTGTTATCTATCTGATGGTGATACATGCCTTGAATAGGCTCCTTCAATGGTGTTTGCTCCTTATCCTCACCATTATCATGTTTTTGCTGCCTGACACATTCAGTGATCATCTTATCCTGGGGACGGTGTTTTGTTTGAGCAGATTTTTTGCTCATTCCTCGCTTGTAGTCAACTGAGAGGGTTCAGGTCTATGCAGAATGGCAGTAAAGACAAAGCATCTCCTTTGAATTCATTGCACCTGATGTTGACTTGTGCAGTTTTCTCATGAGATGACCACTAAGGTTGTTTTCCACTGTCCCACTGAGTTCTTGGTGAAGGTCCTTGAGGTCCTATTGATGTTATACAGTTCCAGGCATTGTAGTATCCATGTTTTGCATCGAATCATTGGCTTGTTGTGTATCCAGGCAGTGCACAGGTTGGTCTTTTTGTTCTTTCTGTTTTGATGGACTGCTCTGTCAACATGTTGTTGGTGTTTGGCTCCTTTGGTGTTACAGCAAATTGTTGTCTGTGCTTCCCTCATGTTTGGACATGTGCTTACTGATCTTTGCTGCTATGATACCTGACTGGAGCAGAACAAACAGCAGACATGGGTTGATAAATGCTGTTTGAAAATTATGCAAATCGGATGAACGCATTTTCTTTTCAATTGTCATACAAATAACACACATGTTTATGGAAAATTAGAATGCTGTAATAGAATTCCATATTCATGTTCAAGTTTGCATTTTGCAGAAGACTTCTGTAGACTTCTGTAGAATCCCATGTCATCACATTTAAAACATAAAAAAAATCATCTTAAAAGGAGGAGAAAGAATTTAAAAAAAACTTAAGATGGATGTATACTGTGTTCAAAGTGATTTATGGCTGCTCCGAAACAGAGGGAGAATGAAAATAGAAAGGGACTGGGGGGCAGATGTATTTTTATCACTTTGTTAAAATGCTAATACACGGTAATGATCTGTCTAGTTAACTGCTTTGTTCTTGTGCACTATCTGCCTGAAACCTGAACTCCTGAACAGTGGATTGGATGCCCCCCCCCTCCACACACACACACACACACATCTGCCAGCCGACTACAATGTAAAATGACAGCAGGGTCTGCAATGGCATTTTATCTGTTGACCTATTTGTCTGGATGAGGAACTCTCTCTTTATCTGACATACAAATACTCATACATGTGGATGTCAAAAATAATTAAAAAACACTTCACAATAACTTTATCAACGTTATCAACTCTCATTGATTTGTCAAGACTATATTCCAAGAAGGAAAAAAAAAGCAGCTCACTCTTTTGTGGTATGCATTTTAACTATAAGGTCCTATGATTGCCTACATCTAGAGCAACTGTGCTGGCTACATAGCCTGAGGGTGCTTTGCTTCATATTCAGTCCGTTAAATCGATCTTGACATAAGTAGAATTTGATTGAGACGAATGATAACAACAGAGGTAGGTTAGAAAGGCCCTGTGTGGCCATTTGTGTTGTACTCTGTATGACCATGCTCCTTTTCAGAGCACAATTGTGGATACTTGTGAGATTTCTGTACACCTGATGGATTATGTAGTAGAAGTGTGTGTTTGTGTGTTTGGGCAATAGTATCTAGTTGAAGCGAATCCCAGGTTATGATAAGGGTTCAGACCTGGTTTTTAAGAATTAGCCGGAGGGATCTGATTACAAATGAACAGGTCGTCTCATGCCACGCATTAAAGTGCCCCTTTAATATGTCAGTGAGTAATAGTGATCAAGCCAAGACACCTTTTTGTTTTTGTTGAGAAAACAAAAAGGTGTCTTTTTAACCAGTCACAGTATACCTTACACAGTCACAGTAGTCAGTGTTTTTGTGTGTATGTGTAAGTCTGTTTTGGTGGGTTTTCAGAGCAGTAAAGAGCAGGGTCAGGAGGGGCTGTGTGAATCAACAAGCTATGCACAGCTCCAAATATAAATGAAATATGACTTTAACTAAATGAGTTGGTCACAAATAAATCAACATATGCCCACTGAGAAGTGTGAAAATGCTTTTGGTTTATTGTGGCATCTTATCCCTGTGATCCGATCTCATAGAACAGATGTCTCATGATCACTCTGACATTCCAACCTAAGGCCAGTCATCTGTTAACCTGGACGTCTGTGGACTGTGCTTTACCTATAGGGAGAAAGCTAAGCACGCCTATGAAGGAAGCCTACACAAGCGCATCGAGAAAATGTTAGCGGGATACAGAACAGACCCTTGTTGTTGTTATCACTGCACCATCCTTGGTATTTTATATATTTTTGTAGTACTTCATACTATTAAATGTTATTAGTCTGTTTTTCTGTTCTTGATAATGCAAGTTGTTTCTGTTGGTCTGTTGGTACTTTTCATTAACTTTGTATGTGTGTGTGTGTGTGTGTGTGCGTGTGTGTGTGTGTGTGTGTGTGTTTTTTTGTCCTATATCTAAATGTGTAATAATAAGCCGGTGTTCGGCATGTTAGACTAATCTCTTACATTGATCTACTGTCTGCCTCCACAGAAATAAATCATCCTGTGCGTGTGAGTGAGTGTAATAAATCACTTTCCACTGGTTCTTTTCTCCAGTTGTGTGCTGCAATACACTGATTAGAGAGAGAGCAACAGAGAAAAATGGAGATAGTGAGTGTACTTGAAAATAAGTAAACGGAAAAATGCAGCCCAGTCACTCCATGGGAGGGATGGACAGAATGTGGTGGAGGAAGATGAGAAAGTGAGTGGAGAGACAGAGGAGAGCTATGTATGGACCCACTTATCTAACAGGCCCTTATCAACATTAATGCAGACACACACTCACACACATGGAGAACAGATGGGGAACCCTAAACTTGGAGGCATTTGTGCTTTACACTAAGACACTGGTACCCAAAACTGTCTATTCACTGTTCAGCTCTCTGTACCGTCCCCTCGTTATCTCTCGTCAGGTTCATAACAAGCATCCCTTTGTTTACATGCATATAAATGTATAAATGCATTTAGCATAATTTGATGTATCTACCTAACAGAGCATTAGCCAGAGTGAAAACAGTGTGACTGTAAACAGAAATATGCAGCAGTGAGTGGATGTGAGTGCAGTAGAATGTTTAGCCTTACGATAACCACAGACTGCTGAATGCCACATGTTTCACGTGTCACATGTGTCATGCAGACACCATGCAGCTCCAGTAAGGATAATTATGAGGTTGTGAATTATAGTGGATTATTGCAAACGTTGATCCACATTGTACCATCTGCCCTGCTCCCGCACACACACACACACACACACACGCACACACACACACACACACACACACACACACACGCACACACACACACACACACACACACAGTCACAAACATTCAAGTTTGAGGACAGACTAAGTGTACCAAGTATACTGTGTACATCACACACACATTGACACTGAGAGATTAATGATTTAATTGACAGATGAGGGATAGATTTCATTTCATTTTGTCAATGAAAGGATTAATTTCACATACTGGCATCTGGGAAAAACACTAATCTTTCACAGTCACTCTAATGCATTTTATCTATTTCTCATCCACTTACTCCACATTGTAGCAATTATATGAATGAATGAGGAGAAAATATGACAGCATATTATTCACATATAGGTTATTATCATTCTGTATATGTAATGAAGATATGAAGCTATAGAAAATATATAACAGAGGTAGGTTAGAAAGGCCCTGTGTGGCCATCTGTGTTGTACTCTGTATGACCATGCTCCTTTTCAGAGCACAATTGTGGATACTTGTGATATTTCTGTACACCTGATGGATTATGTAGTAGAAGTGTGTGTTTGTGTGTTTGGGCAATAGTATCTAGTTGGAGCTAATCCCAGGTTATGATAAGGGATCAGACCTGGTTTTTAAGAATTAGCCGGAGGGCTCTGATTACATCTGATTGTCCCTTTAATATGTCAGTGAGTAATAGTGATCAAGCCCTGACACCTTGTTGTTTTTGTTAAGAAAGACCTAATAATTGTATTTTTAACCAATCACATTATACAGCTGTATCTGTTGTCAGTGTTTTTGTGTGTATGTCGGTGTGTATGTGTAAGTCTGTTTTGGTGGGTTTTTAGAGCAGTAAAGAGCAGGGTCAGGAGGGGCTGTGTGAATCAACAAGCTATGTACAGCTCTAAATATAAATGAAATATGACTTTAACTATTTAAAATTGTGTTGGTCACAAATAAATCAACGCATGTCCACTGGGAAGTGTGAAAATGCTTTTGGTTTAAGGGAATGGGGAATGTTCAGATCATTACTGCAGGGAAAAGGTTATAAGACGCCTAATTTTAACATGTCTAGCCATAATGTCTCAAATGTCTCACTGTCTCCAATTCTGCAGAACTGCATTTTGTTGAGTGCTTTCTCAACATGTTGTTTCTTTGTTGGGTTGGTATGTGTCAGGAGTTCCATCTGCATACATTTTACACTGTAACTTTTGTTATTCATTTTCTGCATTGGCATGACAAGAGGTGCACTAGAGCAAGAGGGAGTTGTTGTGAATGCACGCATGCACGCACGTGCACACACACACACACACACACACACACACACAAAGTAGAGTGAGAGAGAGAGTTACAGACAGAGATGGGCTTATCTTGGAGGTCGCTGTTAGCCTCAAGGCAAAAGCCAAGCAGTCACTGAATACATAGACACACAAAGGAAGTGCCAGAATGTGTATACAATTGCCTTCTTATGTCTGTGTGAC
The DNA here is from genome assembly GCA_016785345.1 of Trinectes maculatus. Lineage (NCBI taxonomy): Eukaryota > Metazoa > Chordata > Actinopteri > Pleuronectiformes > Achiridae > Trinectes > Trinectes maculatus. The sequence goes on from JAFBJQ010002209.1 coordinate 46,889, forward strand.
CTGGATTGTGTGTGTGGCAGCATTTTCTGGGCACATTATTATGTGACAGCAACTGCTCCTTTTGTTACAGGATACACAAATGAACATAAACATTGCTGACTGTCTACAGAAATTCATTCACACACACAGACAGAGACACACCTTACTCCTCTGTGTCATGAAGATCCTCTCTCTCTCTCTGCTGCCTCAGGCCCAGTCGGTTGCTCACAGTGCACTGTACTTCTTAATGGACTCAATCTCTCGGAAAGATGGTGGCAACTCATTGAGACTGAGACACACAGTGGAGGACGGCTGTGCATTTTGAAAAATTTCATCCAGTGAAATGACGGCCAATGCCACGATGATTACATCAAAACTAATATTAATTAAAAGGAAAGTCCCTTAAATATCTGAGTGCAGATATATGGTCATGCAACATGGTATTTGGTCTCTATAGTTAAGGAAGGCCTTGTTATTTTATGCAAGTCTGAATTAGAACTGTTTTGCATTTATAGTTTTGATTTTATTTTCTCACTGTGAACCAGTAACAAAACAGTGGACAGTACAACAGTTTAACATTCCTGGTCACTTATCACATATACGTAGAATAGATTATTCAGCATATGATGTTCAAACAGATTGATAATAATAATAATAATAATAATAATAATAATAAATAATAATAGTGGCAGAGCATGCCATGACAAAATGTCAAAAGGTCCTTAGAAGTTGCCCCTGTAATCCAGAGACCTTAGCCTCCTGCATGGGTACACTCTGCTCTGTTCCGTCTTGTAAAGTGCAGCTGTATTCACAGACCACACCATTTTATTGTTGCACAGGTCCTCACATGATGTCACCATCTCAGTGACCCTTCACTGGATCTTCAGTAGTGTTAGTTTGGAGTGTGTGTCCGTGTTAGTGCACGTTCAGCTCTTGATCTGGTGGCAGCTCCCTGTGCTGCCCTAATCCTCAACCGCGATGAGGCTGATGATTGCAGAGTGGTCAAAGACCTTCTGCAGGTGGTAGGTGGGGGAGTTACCTTGAAAGCTTGTGTGGGGAAGAGGAATCAGGCCAGCAGAGTTCCCCGTGGGCCTCTGTACTGCAGACAGCCTCATCAGACACATGGGTCTGTCCACCCCAGCCCACTCCAGCCTATCCCTCAGGAGTGCAGGCTGGTTTGTGTTGAAAGCACTGTAGAATTTCAAAAACATGATTCTTGCAGTGTGCCCGGGCTTGTACAGTAGAGACAGAGCTCTGTGCAGGGGACAGATGATGGCATCAGCCACACCAGTGGCAGGTCGGGAGGTAAACTGAAGTTTAGTTGAACCCATCAGGGGTGAGGATGAACAAGGCAAAGCCTATCGAGGATCGTCAACAGGGGAGTGTAAAGGGCTACCAGCCTGTAACTGTTAAAGTCCATGTGGTGCGAAGTCTCTCTCCAGGTTCAGGTTGAATATGTGTCTATCCTACACAGCTGGTCTGTGCATGACGTCTAGTCATTTATGACCTGAACACCACTTTATGATCCACGAAGTGGCTAATGAGCTTCTGTCCATTCTTTCTCATTTGCAAAAACAATTACACAATGCCTGAACGTTTTAACATGACAGAGGTGGTTAAACCAGTGTTTTCGCTCGCACTCAGACTCGCACTCTCACTCAGACACATTTCCATTCATGAATTCACTATCGAGACAATATTAAAACCAAATGTATATTTTATTTATCTGCTATTACAGTGATAGTTCAGTCATTATGTCATGTGTCATTGCTCTGATTTGTTGTACGTCTATCCAGTATCACCCAGGGGCATTTAGCTCAGTGACCAGTGATAATGCCAATTGTTACTAAAACAGTTCTGAGATCTATTTGCATTTACAAATTGTTCTGGCAGTGCAATGCTTTTAATATCAATGATGACATGATGAAGAAAGTCTGACTTCGTTTTTCTTTAGGTCTAGAATATACAGAATGTACAGAACGGCCACAAATGGATTATCCATTTTCAGCGGCAGTTCACTGATTTTGTGTAGTACGTCTGGGCCACATGAAGTTGCAGCCGTCAGATGAGTCCAAATCTTAAAACGTAGATGCTTTTTGTTTTTTTCCTCTGGATTGAGACAACGCGGATGCATGCATAACATGTTCTGCTTGTTTACTCAAATATGAATATGAAATAGAAGAAATTGATATTTCATTCATGGTGAGACTTTTGACAGCAGTAGCCTGTCAACTGCAAACATTTTAAATGTGTGTAGCTGTCAACACTTGCATGAAAGGTGAATGCACTCAGCAAACAATTTATTAGTGTACTGGGCGGGATATGCCACTTGTAATGTTGCATGTCTGACAGAGTAACTGCCTAAATAAACACTGGCCCAAATCCCTGAGATGTGTGATTCTGAAATACAGTACTTTAAATATTAGTAACATTGTAATTTTGTATATTACTATATATTATTTATAATGAGTAATTGTTGCATTTATCCTACTTCATCGAGTAGCAGAAGCTGGATCTCTGCTGTAACAGCTCACATTGGTAAATCATCCGGGAGTACGGATGTTTCTGGTGTAGTGTGTGACTCCTGCGTAGGAGTCACTGTGTATGTTTTGCTTGACTCCTCACCTATAAAAGACTTTGGTTGTAATCACAAGGAGTCAGAGAAAATTGGCCCAGTCAGACATGAGGCTCATTATACCAGACACAGTACTATTTGCAGCAGAAGGTACTGGCTTTGTAAACATAAGAAGACCATTTACATCTGGAGATGTTGTGTAATCTGATTTCAGCTTCTAAAATATAATCTCTCTCATTATGATCAGCACATCAGAAACCAACAGAACACCTACAGATAACAGCTGTGTGTGTGTGTATGTGTGTGTGTGTGCTTGTAATTTGTACGTCACCTCTACTGGTGTTTTCAATATTGCATCATATCTTTAAAATGAGTTGTTGGTGCAGTGTGTGTGTGTGAATGTTTGCGTGGGAATAGTGTGGGCATATGTGTGTGTGCGAACCAAACCTAAGCTAAGCAGAGATGAACAATGAGGAGACACTGAAGGTGCCAGGTGTATGAATTGTAAAAATATACACACTTTGCTCTCTCTTCAACAGCTGTGTGAGAGCTCAGGTTATATTTTGGTTGAGTGATTAGGTTACTGGGTCAGAAGGTTTAGAAAGCTCCGAAGATTTCCACTGTGACAAGACATGACATTAAGCAGGCCTTTTATAAATACACAGGGGGCCACTTCAGCCGCTCTCTGAGACCAAATATATCAAGGAAATGTCTGAAACACCAGCCAGAAGTTTTGTTTTCAACACTATTTAATTTTTAATTGACAGAAGCAAAAGATTTAATGAGATGATTTCAATGTTAGAAAACGGACCAAGGAGAACATTCTTCATTAGTAATGAGTCATGCTGCAGAATGTGCCTTTTCCACAAGGTTTGTTTTTTCATGATATGAAAGATGTACTAGATTCTGTTTCGTCCTTTGTCCCCCCCCCCCAACAGTTATACAGTAGGTATGCACCGGTCCACATTTTTTCCGATCCGATACCGACACGTGAATTTGAGTATCTGCCGATCTGAGATTTACGTCCAGATCGGAACCCGATACCGATATTGGATCGGATCGGCCCCACCCCTTCTATAGAGTTTGGGTTGAAACCTTGAAACTGTTAGGGTTTGTGCTGAAAAAAAGCTATTGCCGTAAAACTTACAAAACCTTTTTCAACCAAATGAATGCTTTAGTAGAGACAGCGACTCTAAAATTTTACAGCAATGAAAAAAGCAGTGGAAAAAGAATGTGTGTGAATGTGACCTGAGGTGTAAAGCGTTTCATTGTTAAGACTAGAAACGTTAAAAAAACACAAACATACATACATACTGATAGACTGATGTTTTAGTGAGAAGATTGTTATTATTTTAATGCACATACAATAGGTTGAATAATCTCCATACATAACGACATCAGTATGATTCTGTGTTACTCAAGTGCTTCTTCTTATTATTTGTTGGATTATTTGTTGTAATGTTAGTATATCTGTTAGGAGGCACGACTAAAATACTTATTACTAATCAATACAACTGGGTAAGATAATGATATACTACTTTATGTTTCTCCCAGAATTCAATTCTTGTCTTAAGGAACGCCTGTCATCTGTCTATCATAGTGTAGTAAAACTGCCTGAAGAAATCAAGCTTTTGGTTTATAGATTTTTAACATTCTGGCTTCCCAAGCCAAAGCTACTGGGCAGTTCCTTTTTCTTTACCCATCAACATCATTCCAGTATGTTTTGAGTACGTGCTAGAAAATAGTAAAATTGCAATTAAAATAAATAAAAAACAAAAGCCAAAAGGCATTCAATCTGTTTGCATTGAGCTGCTGTACTGTTTTTGCCTGAAACCATGAAATAATGAATGTCAGAATGTACTAAGAAGCAATGTCCATGGTTATGTGGTAAAACTAGGGTTCCAATCCAAACCTGCCAACAGCCCAACTCAACTGACCCGTCAGATCATTAAAAAGGAAAAACTGCTCGCCAGTAATTGTGTCCTTATTTACTGTGTACCTGTATCTTTACCAAGTGCAAATGAGTGCACATTTAATTTGTTTGTTGTACGTCACTTTTGTCCGACGTCAACTAAATTAATTCACATGTATCAGGGTTTGTTCTGATATTAAGTACTTTGTCATATTTAGAACTTTATCATTCAAAGTATTCATGGGTCTAACCATGTTGCCTGTAATGAAACACTATGTTTCAACACTGATAAACATGCTTTTGGCTGGAAAGGCAAGACTTAACCGAGCCACTAATCACCTCTGCAGGACAGGTCGTCAGCAACAGCCAGTGTTGAGTTAGTGAGCCAGATACATATGAGATGCCTGGGGTTGTGTTGACTGTGCCTCATAGCAGAGGTGTGTTGTGAGTGCTTTGTTAAAAGAAATTGTGAAAAGGCAAAACAAAATGAATGTCTCTGTTTAAAAGAGAAAAGAGGTGACTAACATTATTATGAGATGCACTCACATTTATTTAAATTATTATAATTTATTTTTCTTTGCTTTTAGGGCTTTTCAGTAACTAATTATATTATAAAGCAAACACATTTGTATGGAAATAAAAGGCTAGACACTACTTCTAAACACAGAGATGCACAGTCAGAAGGAAATCCTGCTTAACGTTCAGAAGTCAGTAAATGCTAAATGAATGCTGAATACTCTGCTACTCTTGCATGTGAGGCTCAACCTCTACCTGATGTTCAGACTGAACCCTCAAACAGTTCAGCAACTTTGCCCAGTTCAAGTTTCTATCAACTGCAAGACAGTAACAGTGAAGATTCCAGATTGGAATGTCCTGGTAGTCCTGGTGAAAATACAGATGATGGGTTGGTGAGACCAGAATATTTTGGCAGCAGCTGAGTGATGATGCTCTGTTACCGTGTTGTGTGTCTCAGACCCAAACTTTACGCACACCATCAGTCAACATCACCATACTTCACTGTCCAGTCATTTACACTTACATTTACATTGAAGGGTTCCGTTGCTTTTGTTGTTGCGACTTTTATTCATTCTTCATATTCATCATTCCTTTGTTTTTCTTTTTGGCTGTATTTTTTCATAGGTTCTTCCATGCCCTCCCCCTCCTGTCCCTCATCTGTCATTGACCAGTCACATCCACAGTCAGGCAGTCTTCATGACAACCTGTTGTTAGGCAACACGGTTGAGCAAGACTCACAAGAAGAGGAGGAGGAGGAGGAGGAGACGGAGGCACAAGAGGAAGAGGAGTATGAAGCCCGATTGTACTCACCTCTAACACATGGTAAAAAGAACATGCATTTTATCATCAGGGGCAGATTTAGAATCTATGTATTTCCACATATAACTTAAATTGGAATTCTATGAACACATTCATTCTGCTTCCTTTTTCAACCACCTTCTGCTCCACGATATTCATATCCAATACAAATTGCAATGCAAATTTAAAAAGAAACTCCTGAAGCTAGTAAGAAGAAGTTTTGCATGGAAAACTGTATTTTGGTATACATATGCTTCTCACTCTTAACAGCTGCAGGAACGCAGCTGGAAATATACAACACACAGCAGCTGTTTCATGCTGTAAATGTGTTTTCAGCCAGATGGGTAGTAAGAAGACAGGTGGTTTTACCCTCCAGTGTTAAGGTCTCTGACTGCTGCACGTTGGTGTTGATGAGTGCATGAATAGTAGCTTCCTTTCAAGATATCAGTTAGGTTTGGAGGGTGACAAGGCAAGACCTGAAAAGAAACTGAAGAGAAACTGTGGGAAAGCTCTACTATGTGAGTAATGTTGAGACTTGGATTGGACCAGGATTTCAAATCAATCTAAATTCTACCAAGGTTTTGACAGCTGTCACTCCTGCTCACAATCCAACCTTGCGAGCTGATTTGACTCATGTGAGTTTTATCAGGACCAGCTCCAGTTGTCGTCAGGACTGTTACCAGGGGTTCCCACATGGCAAAATTTAAAGTACAAGTTGAGGCCGAAACTCCACTGTGGCTTTGTGAAAGACTGGGACCAATCAGAGGACTGATCTGAGACCTGTTTGCTTATAAAGGCTGACAAGCACCAGATGCCGTTTCACTGACTGGCCCGTGTCCCCGAGTCCTCAAATATTCAGGAGTTTGATAGGAAACAGACTTTGATGGTATGAAGAAATAATCGGAGTCAACCGCAAGTAAAGTCAGATGGAGAGGGCTATCAGAGGGGAAAATAAAGAAGGAGGAGATTTTGAAGAATTAGAAGGAGCTGTCTGATCTGATGGAAATAGAGACAGACTGACGTCTCTTTGAATATACGTACATTACAATCTAAGCATAATCAGAAACAAATCTGAAGTGGAGCCTTGAAATGGCTAAAATATTGTTTCATGTCTGCGTGTTTGTAGATTCGTGTGTGGTCTCCCTTTCTAAAAGTCGTCCCACTCGGACGTCACCAACCAATTTTCAGCCAAACATTTGAAATATCACTTTCAAACGTTTCAACTTTCTCGATTTTGTCAAACATTTTCCTTGTTTTTAGTCAGTCATATCACTCTGTATCCATTACACCAGTTTGCTTTTCTTTTCAATTTTAATTCCTTACTCAAGCATTGAAGTAAAGTAAACAAAGGTCTTTGGCAGATATGTTCTTTCACAGTAAGACACTCATGCAGAAAGCACTACTACTTGTGTACAGGAAGAAGGAGCCGAGCTCGGAGAAAAGGGGATAGAATGTGATGAGAGAGAATGTATGCTTTTTTCACTCTTTTCCTCAGAAACATGTTTTATTGGCTGTTTTCTGAAACTACTGAGTGAGTGCTGTAAGAAGAGTCAGTGACAGAAGTGGGAAACGGCACTTTTTCAGTCTGCGTCTGTGTCCTGCTTTCAAAATTGGTTTCAGGAAAGAAGCTGTGGAACATAAATATTCATACAATGTACTGTGACAATGATACAGTACAGCACGGCACGGGCAAATCTTATTGCTGACAAAGGACAAAACAACAGCAAGCAGCAAATTAGACTCCATGACTCCTCTCATCAGAAAGCATAGAAACAGTTGTAACACCGGACAATAAAGATTATGCTTCTGAGGAAAATCCACGTATTCAAGACTAAATCAGGTGTGCTGATTTCTTTGTACCAGCCCAGCTGGTAGAAAGTTTTGCAGATATGTACGATTGACAGTTAAAGGGTTAAATAGTACATTCTATGTGGTAAAATACAGTATATACAGTCACATTTTAAAAATACAGTCATATTTTGTAGCATTTATATGGTATATCTGATGTAGTAATTTGGTAAAAAAAAATATTTTTGCCTGTAACTCTACTAGTAATTCTGCTACTACGGAATGTAAAGAAAATGTTAGATTTTAACTGTAGGTGCAAATATGAAGCCAGAACCAGGTCTGATCTAAGAAGCCTCAAGGGTTTTGCTGAAAATCTGACATCAGCTGTGTCTGGTGGCTTGATAGATAAGTAGAAACTTGAAGCATGAACTCATGAAAAAACGGTTGTTGATTTAAGCACTAGACTGATATGCATGACCGCATATGATTAATCAGATATCAATTACAGTCATGTAGCTCTTCTTCTATTGTTAATTGGCAAAGTAGGTGCGTTACCGCTACATCACATTACATTTCACCACAACACATCACATTCCACCCTATTTGTCTCCCTTTAAGATTAGCAAGGGGGTGCTGGGGACCTATTTCACCATGGGTCTCCAAGGGTTCACTTACAGTTATCTATAGTGTACTGGAACAAGTATCCTGTTTTTCTTATTGATTTGATATGATAAATGAAACTGAGGTTAGAGTGTATTATAGGCTACACAAAGGCTTCTACTCCTCTGTGACTGTGAAGATGGACACTTCATTCTTTATTCGCTCTCGAAGAATGTTTTTTTTTTCATTCCTGGTTGGAATGAAAAAAATGGCTCCTTTAAAAAAACTTCTAAAACCGTTGACATGCACGTTATTGTTCGAGCAAGAGTGGTCATTCATTAATTACAGGTGTACCACAATATCATAAGACAGAAGAGTTTTAATAGAAAATGGAACACAACTACTTTATGTTCTTAAAACAATACAGCTACAGTAGTTAAACAGAGTTCTCACTTGATTCACTGTTCCATATTATAATTTACATTTAATTTCCATTACCACCAGCAGAACTCATATGTCCAATTACCTCATATGTAATTGATAAATTATTTGTGGACCTAAATTAATAATTATATTACTGATTAAGTCATTCCAACTTAGCTTGATGTTGGATATTAATAGAAATAGAAAATACAATTTTCACCTAAGTTACGCATACAATGTCTACATTAGATATATATGTAGAAATAGGCTGGTCTTTGCTGTTAACCAAGTAGCATTTGTTCCAAGACAACTAAAACAAAAACACCAATAAAAACTGTCTTTTCCCCTGAGAATGAAGAGACAACAAAAACCCTTTGATACCTCTGAGACGCCAGTGCTATCAACTCAGAAACAGTGTTGCTTGCAAAAAGCAGGATGACGCCACGATTATTGACAGGGTCTTTGCTGAAGGAGAAGGAGGAGGGTAAGAGCCATGTGAAGAAAAAACATGGATAAGTAAGGTCCATATAGCCAATTCTCCTCAACACCTAAACAAATCAATGAGCCCCTGACTGACAGAAAAGAATGAGTGAGTTGGAGAAATAGAGGTAAATGATCCCTCTTGATGTAAATATATTGGTAAGATTTTGATGAAAAGGGAGGAAGAGAACAGGCCCAGAAGAGGTCCATCACTGTTCAGACTAACAAGCTTTGGGCTCACGGCTGAGACTTAAACTTTTACACACACATAACACTCACAGTGAGTTAATGTGTGCAGAATGGTTTGTTATGTAAGGAAATTAAAACGTATTACACTCCAGGATTGTTTTACATTCACACCTGGCATCCACATTAAGATGGAAACACTGCGAAGCCCATTTTGTTGTGCAGATTCTGGCGCTGTGTCAGGGGCCAGCTGGAACCATTTTGAAGCCCGAGTTGAGCTCATGATTTTGCTGAATGGCCAGGAACGGTCATGTGATATGAGTTTCCTAGCGTATTAGGATGGATGGAGATTGTTTCTGAAACAGGGCTAAAACGCTCCACTAGATGGAGATTATTTTTGGCTCAAACGAAAATGCATTTGTGGGAATGGAGCCTGAACGAGAGTCGGACAAAGAGAGTGAAAGCTAGTCAGAGGATTAAGGAATGACGAATGTGTTTGTGTGAAACCTCTGTCTGAATTTAGTCACAGATGGAGGAGTGTTCGAAAATGATATACTACAACCCCTGTGTCAAGTTCAAGTCAGCCCATTGCTCAGATTGCTCTGCCGCTTTCTGGCTCAGCACAGCGTTCAGAGAAGCCCTTTGAGCACTCCTGGGCTTGTTTCCCAGTTCAGTGTGTTTGGAGCCTTGACCACATTATTATTGACTTCTTGTGTGAGTGATAAACTTGGGGAAAGATGCCGTTTCACCAGGGACTGTAGACTTTGTAATAACAAAATTCTCCAACTTTGTCATGGTGTACCAAGTGATTATGAGCAAACATGATCCTTTGCAAAGCTGGTATTATACTTTTCACGAAGTATCAGGTATCAACTGAAACGTTTTGGTGTAGCTATAACAAATATGTAACCTAATGCTAACATCTGTTGCAGCATGTTTCAAAGGAGGCATACTGAATAAACAATACTTCTAACCAATTAAATATCCCTCTTAATATAGTTTCCAGACACTGTGTTTTTTGTTTCAAAGCACTTTTATACATCGTATCCATGAAGTCCTGCAGTCTGGCCGTTTACCATCATACCTCAGAAGCTTTGGTTCTGCTGTGTGGATTAGGAATTTATAACCACAGTCTGGGACCAAGGACACTGGTTTACACACATCTGCTGAATAAGCAGCGGGACACTGGGTTCATTCTGTTAGAGTATGAAACAGACTTTAGCAGCAACCGCACACATTTTCACTCTGCATGTTCGAGATGAAGAAAAGTCCCATTTAGCCAATAAATGTAGTTCAAATTCACTTGTGGTGCTCTCTAAATAAAATGACTGACTTGATAACTGATATCATACCTGAATAGAATTGAAGAAAAAAGAAGGAGAAACACCTTTGTTAATTCACACAATGGGGAAAATAGGTCACTGCATTTCTAACTATTTCCATATATGAGCACATGTTAGTACAACACACACAGCATGCACAGGTGGAGCAGTGGGCTGCCATTCAAGGCGTCCGGAGAGCAAATTTGGGGGGTTGAGGGCCTTGCTCAAGGGCCCAAAGTGGTGAACAGATGGTGGCACTTCACCCAATGTTCGGCTAATCCAGGGTATAAACTGACAACCTCATGATCCCAAGCTCGACGGTGGCCTGAGTCTGGAATGGTGGGGCTTCACCCAGCTCTTCGACCAAACCAGGGTTTGAACCGGCGACAACTCGGTCCCAAGCCCGATTCTCTAGCCTCTTCACCAACACTCGCCTTAGGCCTGCAAACACACAATTTGATGAAGGCACAAACCTGCTATTGGCACAAACCAATAGCAGGCGTACATCAGTAACATAGTAACTTTAATAATAAAAAATGTAATGGATTTAGAACAAAGTTGACTGTCAAGTTTCACATGGTTAATGAACAACTGTCTTCTGTGTCATAGTCCTGTCTATCCAGACTAACCTCCTTTTCCTACGGTCATTATCACCCTACAGCAGTGTCACATGTCTTCCACCTTTCCTTCCTCTATGATTACTGTGGCCCCCAGAGATCATCTGATGATGAAACATAATTGAGCTGGGTAAAATAATAAGCTGCCTTCACTGCACAGAGACATTGGGCTGTTTTTTTTTCAGGACAGTAGTGGGTGAAGACAGATGGGATTTTTTCTTCTTGTTCACATCATTATCCAAGGGGCGAACTGCTTCTGTTTTATCCAGTGTGCTGGTGAAGCTGGGAATATGGCACAATTGGCAGCATGTGATTCATCAGTTTTCACATGTAAGGCCCTTGTAGTCTCAAGAGACTTAGCACTTGCAGTGTGGCTGTCATTGATATATGTGTGTGTGTGTGTGTGTGTGTGTATGTGTATAGTACATATACATATATACATATATACAGTACATATACATACAGTTTAAATCAAACTATGATGATGCTGGATTTAAGGTGTAGAGAGAAAGTTTGTTTTTCTTGTATTTACAGGCTGTAAAATGCTCCAACATTAGTTGCAGGCCAAAAGTATAAATACTGCTGACTTTTTTCCCTCACCCTTGCTGAGGGTGTAGATCAGAGGATGTTACACCCTGTGCTCTTTGTTAAAGCCCTGTGAGGCAAATTGCAATTTGTGAATATGGGCTATACAAATAAAATTTGATTGATTGATTGATTGTGCTCCAGATTCGTGTCACTCGTAACCAGAGTATATGCTAACTAAAGAACTAAAGAACATCCCGGCTCTGGACAGGTACAATGAAAAGACCTTCTTGGTTATAAACCAAGTTGATCCAAAACAACGTAGAATTTCTCTAAATGTTGAGTGAAAAATTCTTATGCACAGCACAAAAATTACCCTGAAAAGTCATAGGATTTGTTTTTTGTTTGTTTGTTTGGTAGTCAAGGAACATTTTTTTATACAAAGAAAATTTTCTAAAAGAAAAGTGCATAAAGTCACACTTTTGTCTCACATATACTACATTTTTTGTTTTTGTTTGATTTTGTTTCTTGTGACACATTTTGTATCTTTCTGAAGCTTAAGTTGTTCAAAGAATGTTGCATATTTGTTCGTCAGGTAGGCTATGTATCTACAAAACATTTGTTTTATTCAAAAACGCATTGTCAGCAGTTGAGTTGTAATGTTGAAACATTGTGTTAGAGGATATCATTTTGTTATTATCTAAATCTCTAAATACTGCGATCCTTATCCTATACCTCTTTCTGTGCCTGTTTGTTATTCCTTCCCATCTTAGTAATCTTAACACGTGTTGAGCACTCAAAGCATGAGCATCATAATAGATGCTTTTAACTAGTAGTTGACAGTCGAATTTGTGTAGAAATAAATGCCCTAAACTTCTGAAAGACACAATTTTTCAACTAATAATTTAATCTCGGTTCACATTCATTCGACTTTTGTGTTCTTCTCTCTGAATTTTCCATCCTTCTCTAAGTGTCTTGCCCTCTCTTTCTTTTAACAGCCAAATGAATAATTCTGCAAATAAGACCTTCCTGCTCCAAAGCAACAGGAAAATTAACTGTGAATAGATTTTAGTGTGTGTGCGAGCGCGCGTGCGTGCGTGTGTGTTCATGCTGATTTGTGCGTGTCATCAACGTGACTGCTTGCTATCCTGGAGGACTTTGGTGACTTGCAGGATTCAGCAGTAGACTGTTTGTCCTCTTTTGATCATTCGAACACATGAAAACACATGAAAACACATAAAAAAGCATGTTCCAGTCTTCTCTGGTCTGTATATATGTCTTTGATGGGTTGCACACACACATGAACGCACCAATCCGATATCTGTATCGGTATCGGCTCCGATATCCTGATCTAGAATTAGAAAATTCTAGATCAGGTGTCAGTGACAGTAGGCCCGATCCATAGGAGCAGAACTATTCATTGTAATTCTATGCTGTACGTGGCGTGTGACGTCATGCGCCAGCTCCACGCGGAGGCTCACATTTGTTTTCAAAATGGAGTGAGCGAAAGGATCATCTATCTGGAAATGTTTCACACAACTTCAGCCAACACATTCGACGGCCATGTGAAAACAAAGAAAACAATAGACGGTAAATGGGAATGATAGATCACATGGAGGAAACATGCAGGAAACATGCAGGAATCTCCACTCTCAGCCACGAGCCTGGCAGATCATTTCCTGGTGAGACGTGGCTCTACCTCACTCACCTGGAAATGGTTTGGTGACTTCCTCGGTCCAAATAACGTTATCTGCAACATATGCCGTGAAGAGCAGCTCAATGACCAATCTGTGCCATTTATTAGCTCGTACTTACTTGTATGCTGTTTGAAAACGCCAAATGCGCGAGCATTGTTACGGCCTCAGGATACCTGCGCATGTTTGTGGGGCCATCATGTCCATTTCCAGAGTAACAGAGCACCATATGCATACATAGAGTAAACACTGTCTGCTGCACAACTGACCTTAGAGCAGAGAACCAGAATGTTTACCTGGTTAATGTCTCTACACTGGAGTTTAACTTGGAGTCTCTTGGATGCTTACGTTTAAAGAAAATAAACAATGTTCTGAAAGATTCTGTCCATCCATAAATGTCCTGGTCAGCAAGAGGAGCTTTGTAAAAACATTTTTCAAAAAAAAAAAAACATCTGCTTTTAAACGATAATGTATTTAAACATATTTTGCACCCCCTAAACACAACCAACTTAATCAAGCATCTCTGATTTTGATGAACTGATTAAACAAAAGAATGATCGCAGTCGTTTCCACACAATGAGACATAGCTTGTTAGGTAATTCAGCGCTGTTTTTCTGTATTGGTGTCAGATTGGTACTGGCTAATACAAAACCTCAGATAACGGTATCGGAATTGAAAAAAGTGGATCAGTGCATCCCTAACACACACTAGTGTGCAAATATACGTACGTAAGTAATATTGCTATATAAGTAATATTGCTTTTTAGCGTTTAAATAGAATGAGTTTTATTTCTGTCAGATCAGCAGGAAAGGAGGAAAATATTTTAATGAGTAGTTTCAGTGGGTAGAATGAGGAACCTCAAGTAACATATCTTTTATATCTGGAAGTTACATATGCACCTGTGACCTTGTATTTCATGTTTCATTAACAGCGTGCAGTTGGTGTGTGTTGTTTTGTTTTCTTTAGTTTAATAGTGGTTAGCAATCAACTTCCTGTTGCATCACCACCAAATCGCACCATATGGCAAAATTCATTACAGCTTTCTCATTAGCGAGCACACGCCCACTCAGCCATACACTACATTACATCCTTCTGATCCTCAACGAGGTGGTCCCCACTACACTATCACAGCAGCACTCAGCAGTCACCACTACAATCAGTCCAACTCCAACTCTATTAGTCTTCCTTCTCGCTCTGCACTGAGCTCAGTCACGTTCCCAGTTTATTGCAGATTCTCCAAATTATGTCAGACATGGGCTGATGACTGTAACATTTCTTGGTTGTTGAAGCAAAGGTTGTTCTTTACGCTGAGATCTTCTGTCTGTAACAAAAACAAAGCATAAAAGTCACAATGAAAACACTGGCTTAATGGCAGCCAGTCAACTGTGTGTTGTAGATGCTGTTATAAGTGTGACGTAGGAATAATATAAAGAGATGAAGAAAGACTGCCATAGCATTCATACAGCACAAAAGATCCCAGCTGTGAATGTCAGGGTCCAGGGTGAACGGATGATAACTGTAAGGTCAAAGCTAAAGCCAGGTCATCTAAGATGTCATCTCTTAACAACAATAAGAACAGGACTGCTCAGTGTTTAGTGTTCATCCTGGCTATTGCTACGTTCATACTGCAGCTACATGTGACCTGTATTCAATTTTTTTCGCTCAAATGTGACCCATATCTGATTTGGTTTTGACAGAGTGAACAGCACAGGTGGCGTTGAACCTGACGTTTTCAAACTGGATACAGGCCACTGTAACTGAATTTTGTAGTGGTGTCCGAAAGCTTAGGGATCATAGCATATACACTATATAGTGCACTCAATGTATCCCACAATTCACCGCGAAATGTAGTGAACATCTGATGGTCACTAACCGGACCAAGATATCCCATCATGCATTGCCAGAAATTCTCTGGGCTGAAAATGGCGGACGGGCGGGAGGAAAATATACATAAATATTATAAAATATGACAAAATACGAAAATAAAAAGTACAGGAAAGTAATCAAAAGCCTCTAATTTAATAAAAATGCAGTGGTAAACAAACAAGTATTTTGTGAGACGACAATAATGTGGTACGTTTTAATTGTGCGACAGTGATGACGTAATTACCGGCGCCGAGAGTAGTGTCCGAAAGATTTTTCTGTTGAGCTCACTATATAGTGCACTACATTTATTTCCCTATGTAGGGAGTAGGGAACGAGTGAGTGATTTCGGACACAGCAATTGTTTTTAATATTAGACCACAAAGGACGCTACTGGTTGCCGCCATGTTCGCTTCCGTAAACATCTGTGTGACATCATTAATAATCAAATGCACATGCGGGTCACTTCTGGAGTGTGAGCTCTTCACACAGCAATCCTTAGACAGGCCACATTTAAAAATGTAATGTGAACAGCCAAACAAAAAATCGGATTGCAATAAATCGGAATTGGGCATTAAGGCCTGCAGTGTGAACACAGCCTGGGATGAGTGAAGCATCGAGTTGCAGGTCTTGCCTACTTTGTCTGGCTTGTACCATAATAAATGACAGCTAAAACAGATTCAAGGATTCTCAGCAGTAATAGCGTTAAATGACATACATTATTCAATTTACGTTTGTCATCATAATCTGACACTGAGTAACAGCAAATGTGTGATACTGGATATCTCGCTCCTTTAGTGGGTGTTTGTTCTGGGAAATGTTGCTCTGGGGCTAAAGTGAAATATAGCAGGAAGGAAATGAAAGGACTAAGTGAAAGCTTGTTTGAACGGGTGATGCATATTTACTGGGACACGTGGAAATTCAATTACTTTTTTTTCATTATGACAACAACCACTCAGACGGTAATAATTCTCATAAGCCACAAATGACCTTTAACATACGCACACACAGACACACACAAGAGGAGGGAGAGAGTGAGAGGGCTGATATAATAAAGATAAAAATTCACCCATGGCCTTTTCTCAAAGGGTGAAATATCAGCTAGTTTACACTGATCTATGATAAGATAACTATTTAAAAATGTAATAAATCCAGAGCATATCAAAGAATCCTAATACAGTTTTGTTAAAGCACAATTTTGAAAACGGGGCCCGGTTTTTCAAAACACTTCACACAATTAGCACAACACCTCAGATCATTTGCAAAATGGAAAACTTTTTGTCAAAACTATACAATTTCTTATAAAAACCCTATTTTATTGTCATATCATAAACACATCCATCATATGGTCTGATTCTGTTTGAATCCGTTCAACACTCCTGTGATCAACTCAAAACACTGTTAGCATTTACAGAGAAAGTGTAAAAATAAATTCAACAACACAACAATGACACCAATTGTGCAGACTAATGAAAATATTTATTTCCTTTCAAGTACTCAAGTCAGTCAATACTGAACATTTCAACTAAACGTTTTACAGTTTTCATACAGTATTACTGAATGTACCATTGTACTGTAAGCTTACAGTAGTACTGTAACATAAATGACGTATCCAATTCAGTACTGAAAACACCTGTGTGTGCACACCTGGTGGCTGTGTTTAACCAATTGGTTTGTGGGTGTGTTCATTTGAAAGCCTTTGCTATGAAACTGCAAGGAAATGACAACATGATACATTTCTGTATCAAATGTATCCTAGTGTGTTTAGTGTTTTGCAAATCACTGTGTGTAGTGTTTTGCAAAAAGTGTGCATTTGACAATGTGCTTACAGTTGTGCAAATCTGGGCCGGTGTTTTACTCGTTTGACTGTAAGGTTGTGCTAATTGTGGGAAGGTTTTAATTTTAGTGTGTAAGCAATTGTAAAAAAAAACTGTAACAGTGCTTCTCTTCCATTGTCAGAGCAACTGTCCAATCATCAGTGCTCCACCCTGCCTCCTATCCCGCCTCCTCACCGCCAGCAGCCCTTAGTGACAGCTCTCAACCATTCCTTGGGCCCAACACACCACGCTGGACAGTCACTGAATTCAACCCGGCAACTAACCCCTCCTACTGGAAGCCCGGCCCCTGTGGCCGGTCAATCACCAGCCGAGCTGCAGACGACACCCCCTGAGAGCGTCCCGCTGCAAGACAGCTGGGTGCTGGGTAGCAATGTGCCTCTTGAAACAAGGTATCCTGATTCTTTTATTTTATTTTATTATTTACCAGTACCATATATATTATATATATTATATACTGCATCAATCCCCAAAGGCTGTTTTGTTATTATCAAATTTTACACTGGAACTCGTACAGAGAGATGTAGTCGCCAGGCTCAGCTTTAGTCCATCATTGTCGAAATGATGGACTAAATTGAGTGACTGACACAAACATTGTACTGAACTATATAGTGTAACTATACATCACACATGCATTAGGCCATTAGGGACCTGAAAAAGAAGGTTAAAAGTCTTACCGCTGCCATTTAATTTGTATACTGTGACCCACGTTCACAAATCCCAATTTACCTCATAGGAATTAACAGTTTGTACGAGTGCAGTATTCTCTGTCCTTAACCCTTAACAAACTTAACAAGAGTTAGGAAATCAGCAGTTTTTTTTCTATGATCTATTTGGAAAAACAGCTTAGCCTCCATAAGCCTCTTAAAAGCCTCACCAATGAAAAAACTGTTAGTGCAAGATTTGTCGTGGATAGTCCCACAAGGTTTAAGACTAACAACCACTTTCACGCCATCTATGTGGAAAAAGAAAGAAAGAAAGAAAGAAAGAAAGAAAGAAAGAAAGAAAGAAAGAAAGAAAGAAAATTGACAGAGTAACCAAACTTTATTTTCTTTAACATCTTTGAAGATATTGTCTGCAGGACAGATAAAGTGCTGAGAGCAGCAGCCAGTAGAGGATGGATGTGTCTGGTGTGTCATTCAGGGACAACCTCCAGGTCACATAACATTTATTTTTCACCTCCACCCCACATTTCTTCTCCTCTGAAGGCCTCACAAACTGTTTCATCTATAAGTCGTGTGCGTGTGTGAGGGAGAGAGAGATGTGATATAATAGTCATGGTATGGTAGTTTCCTCCCTACTCTTAGTTTAGAATATATCACACAGATACATTATTCCCCATTGATTCCACTCACAAAATTGTTGTGGCAAATCTTTTAAAAGCTTCTCAGAAGGGGCTCCTGATAAAATATTTTTTCCAATAGAATTTATTCTAAATATCTTTTATTGAACAGATTTCCAATGTAAATGGAAATGCAAATTAAAGATTGCGCAATTGGACACTGTCAATTTGTTATGTCAAGTGTGTATGGGGCAGTGATTTACAAGACACTATTAAATCAGTTTTTATTACAGAAGAAAGAAAGCTTTATTAGGCATCGACACAGTACACCATACAGTCTCTGCTTTTAACCCATCGCACACAGACATGTGGAGAGGCTAACAGATAGAGCCACAGTGAGTGATAAAGAGGATTATTCGGGAGAAGTGGTGGTTTGTCAGAGGAAATCTGGAACTAAACACTGAGGGCAGATGATTGGACACATTGCAGATGGGAGCGGGAGAAAATTGGGTGAGATGAGGCAGGAGAGTGTGAATGGTGAGGTGATAATCTCTTCATCGACTCATACAAACACACACACACACACATACAACTAATTTAAAGATTCATGTGCACACAGCTGCTATTATTTTACTTCACATGCAAGACAGGTGGTCACTGGATTGAGCAGGTAAATTTCTCTCTCCCACACACATACACACACACACACGCACACAGCTATATATTGTACACTGCAACAGTAATTCTTTATGTAAGATTAAGAACAATTCTAATGCATCGCAAAGGGCATCTATGTCATAAAATCAACAATTACAATAAAATGACCATTCACATACCGTGGAAGACAGCAGTGTATGTGGATTATTCATATGTATATGAAGAAAGCTGTTGTTCAGCATGGCCAACAATTGTTGCAGTGCTAGACCTGCCACCCACAGTTTACACACACATCTTCTATTCACACATTAGTCACAGTCACTTTCTTCCTGAGGATACGTTACTTGTGTCTTTCCTTTTGTCGTAAATGTTACACTTTAACCCAGCGTAAGTCGTTTGAATGGAATGTAAATACAGGTTGTAAAGTGCATTTGAAAGGCTGTTATTATTAGTGGAATACCAAATTAGTTATGCTTGACAACATGCTTCTCTCAGCTAAGCAGATAGTAGTTACAGCAATTTCACACTTGATTATTTTCACTGTGTGAATCTGCTGGAACTGACTGAGACTTTAACACTTGGAAAACACATAGACCATTTGCATGTGTTTTTTTTTTTTGCGTTTGGAGACTACATATTCCAGTCCCTCATAATCAAATATAAGACAACTACAGCTTATAGTTTTATATAGAATAAAATTATTATGTTAATTAATGCAAAACATTCACCAATAAACACATTTTTATTTTTAAACGCACATCTATATTTTTTTATATTTGTTTATTAGGTAACAATAAGACATAGAGAAAGACGCCGGTCCAGTGTGTTGGATTTACATCCTCCAAACCACCTGTAAGTGAGAGGTGAAGAGATTGATGTGATTAAGATAGAGGTGAGCTAAAGGGTTTAGTTGACTCAGATGTGTTTTATCTTTCTCCCAGTAAATTCTGCTCCTAACTCCCACTCTGCTGATGTAAAAATGCTGCACTCTGTCCTCAGCATGTGTTCATTAGCAGAAGGTAAAATACATCCTTTTACATTTATTTAGCTTAAAGACGTCACATTTTGCTTTTTCATATGTTAGACTATCAGTGACTCACCCACCCCCACAATCACACCTATATACACTCGCCAGCTTGTCTGGGTCTGACGTTTGCATTGCTCACTGCTTCAGAACTTACACACCAGAGAGGTCCTGCCCCCCACATGCTGCTAGATGAAGGCCAAGCAACAGCAAAAAAAGAAAGACCAGAAGCTGCAACACCTCGATTCTGACAGATGGTCAGATGAGAGGCGCAAAACAGGGCCAGTTTGAGATAAATAAGGACTTTTTCCAACTGTTTATTAGCAAAGAATCCTCCATTGTACATGAGCACACTAGATCCTCTATAAGACAGAGGTCCTCCTGTGTCTTGCTGCTCGATGACTGTAAAAGCCTGCTCTTGTTGGACACACACTGGACTGAAATGTAATCCACCTGTAGAACTTGTTGCTTGTCCCTACACCTGCAGTTTCATGCTGTCTCAGATCATCGGATAATAGTGGAGGACAGAATCGTGCTTGTTGGTAACTTTGAACACTCAGTTTGCAACAGATCTTTTACCTTGGATGAAACTAGCGCTTTGCTAGACTGTGAGCAGCAATTTACTTGCACTAAATAATGGACATATACCAGGACCGGAAGTCTCCCATTGATTAAAATGAATGAAAGAAACTGGTCTTGTCATGGAAATGCTGTATTGAGTATTGTATGGTTAAGCTCTGTGGCTCTGAGCTTGGTTCCAGCTCCTCCCATCGTCCTTAAAGGATAAGCAGTCCAGATCAAAAATGAATGGAAATACTAAGCTTTGCAGGACGGTGGTTACGCCCTCTCCTGTTATGAAGGGTTACTATGTAGTGGTGGCTGGATTTCTTAACCCACTGGGAGCCACGGTTGATTTTTGACCTTTTCAGAGATTCTTTTGCGACTCTTAACGAAAGACCATGTGCAAATCAGCAGTATTTTTTTTTTCAAAGAGTCTATATCCGCAGGAATGAACGCAGGTTGTGCAGACCACTACTTTGTACAGACACACATAGACACACATGACACGGCTATTATGTTTTGTTGTGTGTATGTGTGTATGCATATGTGTGTTCCCGTGAGTCTCTTGAGTAGATTATGGTGTCATCTAAATAAACAAAGACAAAACGGTAGAGTCTTTCTGAGTAGAGCCCGGAAAACTGCAGGTGTATTAGTTAAAGCAGTTTTCCATCTCTCTCCTCTCACTAAGTCTATCCATTATTATGGCCTTATAGCATGATCATGTGTTCACCTCTTTTTCCCATTTTGCTTTGATGTATTCTGTACTATTCCTCTTCTCATGGCAATCTCTTATTTGTAAATATCTTCATTTTCTAATTTGAATTCTTTCTGCAGTCCTCTGAAATTGTATTCCCCTGTGTCAGTGCACACATCGCTGTTCTGCCCTCATCCCACCAGATACAAGATTTTGATAATCATCCTCCATTTTATTTTCTTTTAACATCAGTTACCTAGTGATTCGATCATTTTTTGCTGTTTTTTTTATTATGTAGTTCCGTTTACGTCCTAATGCCGTTTGGATTGGTATAGATTTAATTTAGATTTAATTTCTCAACTCCTAGTAGTAACACAGAACATTACAGTTTCAGTACACTGGAAATAATCTGGGACTTGCCATGTTTTAAAATCTTATTTTTAGACCTCACAGCTAACGTCCCTTGTTCAACATCTAATTTCAAGATTTCTGATCAAGTCAAATGATCTGTCCATGTGGTAGGTCAGATTTACTTTCTGCATGGACAGATCATTTGACGTGATCAGAAATTTTGAAATTACATGTTTAATGCTCAATTTAAGATTGTTCCATAAAACGAAGGACTAAAACTAAGTAAAATAGTTTTTAAATGTATTTTTAAATGTTAAATGTATCAATGCTAGGCCTTCAGCTACATTACGTGAAGTCCAGGGAAGGTCGTGGAAGAAAACAATGGTAACCCTGTGATGACTGAATGTTGCCTTGATGTGGTATAATTGTTGCCAGTGTAAAGGATTTCAGAGTATACAATATAAATTGTTTTTGGGATTGTGAGGGCATCTTAATGTCGGCTGTTGGCAGTTGTAGAAGTAGTAAAGTAATTACCATGTTTTTGAATAGACTTTTAAATGTGGCTGTGCATTTTCTCGAACAAACAAACAAAACACTGTTCACTGTAAAGGACAATGTCTTCCTGCCACTGTAGCGTACAGTGTACACTTTTTTTTTTTACTTGATTCAGTTTTTCCATTTGACATGAGCTGTCTCAACATCCTGTCTTCCTCTTCTCCCTCCCTCTTTTCACATTTTTCCTGGAGGGAGGTATTAACTGAAGACCCCTATTATAAAACTCTCTAATTGTTAATCACAGTGCCTTGTTGGAGGGCAGTGTCATTGTAATTACAGACGCTGGTTAGATGCCAGGGTTCTGTCATCAATAAAACACTGTGACCTTGGTATTTACTGCAGGCACACATGCATGTGCCAGTGTCTTTGCCCTCTGAAAAGCAGAGAGAACGGCTTCTTACAAAAACCAGGAAGCCAAGGCCATAGAATTGTGGTGTTTTTAGAAATCAGTCGTTCTTTGGTTAGGTGTTTCCACTGGGATAATAACACATTCAAACGTTAATTTGGTTAGGTCACAATAAGTCAAATGAAGAACAGGCATCTTATTCCGAATTGTTACTCTGGTCGTTAATCTTTCACCATCTATCACTTTAAAACTGATATTGTAAAAACTGCAGTCATTCATTGTTTGTAGACCTGAGTGAATGTCCAGTAAAATGTGATTGTTTAATTTGTCTTAACAAAGATCCATCACCACAATGTTCACACACATTCAGTTCATCAGTTTTACACATTGTGACTCATACTGTAGAAAATGTCTTAGACACTTGTCCGGGTTAGGCTAGCATTGTCCAAGCATTCAATTCGTTCTTTAGCCTTACCACTGTATTGGATGATAAGAGTTAACCATAATGTGCCACCTAAAGACCGTTCAATGATAAATGAACCAATGTGCACTCCCAATAATAGAGTTCCATAAATCTAGGATAAGGACTGAGATGGGTTTAATTTCCATTTCTCTCTTCAATAGCTCAAACAGCAGCTAATTCCATAATGCAAACCAAATGATCATTAGTGATCAATAATGATCAAATAGTCCCACAGATTTGTCATGATCCGCTTTCGTACCAGAGCCTGTGGAAGCTGCACCTGTGATATGCTGCACTGGGACAACTGCTTGTGAAAAACAGTATTATTGTCTAAGATCTTTAGCAGGATTAAGATTGGTAAACATGTACATCGTGAGTGGTTCAGTTACTCTACTCAGCATTCGTAGCTAGAACGGTGATCAAAATATACACAGTTACTGATGGTGCCAACACGGGGCAACAGTATATGACACTTGTATGCTGCAGTTCATTTTTAGTTCATTCAGTAGAGCCAGTGTCTCATGTTAATGCAGCACAGTTCATCTCTCTCTCTCTCTCTCTCTCTCTCTCTCTCTCTCTTTCTGTCCCTCTCTCTCCCTCCCTCTCACTCCTCTCTTACCCTCTAGGCATTTCCTTTTTAAAACAGGTACAGGCACCACCCCCCTCTTTTCCACAGCAACTCCTGGTTACACGATGGCAACAGGATCAGTGTACTCCCCACCCACCAGGCCGTTGCCGAGGAATACACTGTCCCGCTCTGCATTCAAGTTCAAGAAGACCCCGAAGTACTGCTCCTGGAGGTAAGGTTCACGGAGGATACCTCCATGATGCTCTCAGTTTACACAACAGTTACAAGTCAAGTCCTGCCGCACCAGACACCGTCAAGCTAAATCCAGCTTTTGTTTTTAAGGATTTCAACAAAGTATTTAAGAAATACTAAACCAGTACTGAAGAAAGTGAAAGTATGGTGGCTGTGTTTTCTTTTAGGTGCACAGCCCTCACTGCTCTTGGACTATCTGTCCTGCTATCAATCCTTCTCTGTTACTGTATAGGTAAGAATGCACGCACACACTTATTTTGTGTCTCCCATTCTAAAATTTCAAAACCAGCACTGCCAACAATTTTCCATACAGTAGTTTGGTGAAGTTTGGTCAGTTTATTCATGGTACCTCTGATCCACTGATAATCCCTCACCTATCTCTTTCAAATTTAAATGTACAATTTCTGATACATTCACACATACATTTCATGTCAAAGCAGGTAATAGCAGGTAGAGAACACTGACTGTAGTTCCAACAGTCACTTCAAAGTAAAATATAATGTGTTCACTGGTCAAACCACATATGACAAAATGCTCAGAGATATAATCACATGCAGTGGAGACAAGGTTTTGGTTTAACTGGCAAAATCTTAAATCGCAGTCCAAATCCTGCAAATAAATTCAGTCCAGAAAAAGTCAGTAAAAATCCTTGAACTAAAAAAGAAGCAGGGGTCACGTAAAGAAAAGTGTGTATATACTAGCATAACTTTGACAGTCTAGCAAGGCAGCATTGGAAAGTACGGGCTATAAACAGTGTGTATATAAGGTGTCCCTGCGTATTAACTCCGAACTGGGAATGGCAATTATAAGAAGAGTTATGGAATTACTTCCGAATAAAAAAAAGCCCCTTTTATCTACTGAATAGATCACATCTGTGTGATGCTCAAGAATCTTCTTCTAAATCTTTGTTTTTCCTGTTAAAGGAATGAGTTTGTTTCATTTGTTAATTGTGTTACAAATACTGTGCAGTCCTACAAACTCAGTCATTACCCTTTAAAAACATCACATTTTTCTAAACGCAGCCTTAAATCCAATGAGAAAACAGAGGACTCTCATCCTTTAAAATGTGAATGGTGGCCTTGCATTTACAGCTGCAGTCATAAAATCTGTTCATTGCTTGTCTTTTTCATCCACATCATGTTAAAGGTGTCAGGGTAGTTTGCTCCACGAGTGCAGATGCATTTTTTTAAAATTGCTCACTGAGAAAGAGAGAGGAAGAGAGAGAGAAAGGAATAATAGAAAAGCGTCAGTAAGGAGAAGACGGAGCTGTTTTGCCGAAAGGTCATGGAATCCTCTAATGGATTTTGGAAATTCAGATTGGATCTCAAATGAACCTCTTGCATTAGGCCAGTGTGTGTGTATGTGCGTGTTGTGGGCATTTCATTGAAAGTCGGCAACCTGCATGCAGCTCTTCAGCCCCTTCTCTGCAAATGTTATCGGGTTGACGAATAGCAAAATGGCTGTTTGGAAAGTGCTGAACTCTGATTGACTGTAAAGCATCTGTTAAAGTCTCAGGACTTAACTAACTCAGTAACTCATCTGACACTCATCACGCATCAATTCGAAAACACAAAGATTAGCACCTACACAGCTATTCAAACACTAACGACTGCTAGAAATACTCAGCAGCATATAAACACACATACTTGCACACATACTATACATTTACTGATAGACTCAAAGGTGCAAATGCACACGTTTTGATTGGTTCCTCTCCAAACACAGACACACACACACACACTCAATACCTGTAGAGAGTGTGGAGCTAAAATCCTGCTGTTTCATGTTCCCCCAATCAAAGAAATCATATTTCAGAAATGCCATAAAATTAATGTGCAAATAATTTGGATTTGCCAGAAAAAACATTTTTTGCAAGTACAAAACCAACCTGACAAACATTCAATTTAGTCTGAATAATTATGCTTCCAAATGATAGTGCATGTGGTATAAAGAAAAACAATGTCTGAAAAAAAATTTCAAAAATATTTCTTATGAGTACAAAACTATTCCTTAAAAGAACACAAAACAACATCAAATCTCCTGAGTTGGCGGGTTTTACCCTACAATGTTGTGCCGAAGACTTGTTCCGCAAAACTGCAGGATAATTTTTACAACAGCAGGTGGCACTGTGACTTAGTTTACCAATGTACAGTGTATGTGTGTGTGTGTGTGTGTGTGTGTGTGCATATATAGGTGTGTGTGTGTATATATATATATGTGTGTGTGTGTGTGTGTGTATATATGTATACACACACAAACACACACACACACACAATACTAATATTTTTTAATCCTCAATTAAATTGGAATGTTTTGTTCTTTTCCAAATTTCCCAGAAAGGTTTTATTAGAGAAAACCTGTCTTGCATGACTGTGACCATGGCCATTTATCCTCACACATACACACACACACAGAGAGAGAGAGGGAGAGAGAGAGAGAGAGAGAGAGATGGGGGGGCAGAGAGAGCGAGAGAGAGAGACATGCACTTACAGACCCCTGTCGATGAACCAGCACTCTCCTGTGACCCTCTGCTCCTGTCCTCACCAGGAGAGGTTGTTGGTAACTGGCTTGAACAGCATGGCTCTGTTTTAATGAGGCAGAGCAGTGTGTATGTGTGTGTGGGTGTTGGGTAGGGGGTCTCACTAATTGGTCAAACTTTTTCTAATCTGCTCTGTGAGTAATTCATTCCTGGCTCCTACATTTCTGCTTGAGCCCACTAGCTCCAATAGGTTACCTCTTTTGATTTGAACTCTTTTGATTTACCATGTACTGCCATGGGACAGGAACATCAAACTCTGCATATCAATTATCTCAAGTTTCTAAAATGTAAAATGATTAGGGTATAGTGTGTTACTGTACTGTCAAAGAGTGGTTGATATATATTTTTAAGAGGGTCCTAAATCTGTTTGTAAAACATAGTGATCCTTTGTTTGTGTGCTCCCATGTTGGCACATTTTGATTGTTCAGTAGTGTTTCCTTCAGCACAACTCTCAGCACAAACAGTTTGATAGAAGGACTTTGGACTCAAAGTCACAGTGTGCACACTGGGATCCTAACTGAGACCTGACCCAGAGCTCACAATCTGGCTCTAATAATCCCTTTGTTTACTGCGAGATGGGTTTAAGTGTATCGCGTCCCCTTTGGATATTTTAAATATCACAGTAAATAATGACTGTAGTATACAACAACTACAGGTTTGCATACATTTTCCACATTTCAGTCACGACTTTACAACTTTAATGAACTAGTGATCTGTAAAATCTGGTTCAAAGAGACTAAGATATTACATAACATGTTTTTTTATGTACTGAAGATATTTTCTTTCTGACTCCAGCAGAATGAGAGTGTGTATGTGTGTGCATGCAACAATGCACACTGTTTGACCCATAATTAAGTTTTTTAAGTTTGTTTACCTCTACATCTTACTCACATATCTATTAATTCCTCCATCATTTTCCACTTTTTCCTGCCTTCTCTTATTTTGATTATTTTCACCAGCCCCTTTTTTTGTCTGCATTGTATTTCCATTGATCGTTTTCTTCAATCTCCTCCGTGTCCTATTATTAAATTCATCCTCTGTTCCTTTCTATCTCTTAGCGTGCTATAGTAAACTACAGGTTCCTGTCTTGCTCTCTCTCACGCCTCCCTCCTTCTCTTTTCTTCAGCTATGCACCTTTTTGGTCTAAACTGGCAACTTCAGGAGAGTGATGGATACGGCGCATTTGAAAATGGAGGAGGTGGGCGAGATGTGACCCCTAACACCTTTATGGTGTCAACAGACAATGGTGAGTTTCTGCTTAAATAGTTTGTTTTTGTTCTTTCTTCCAATGGGAACTTTGGCCTGACGAGCCTCTGATTATGGAAAAGGACAAGCCTCATTTTAAAAAGGGAACGAACATCTCTGCTCTGCTACCCTAATGCTAAATAAATCACAAAAACTCTATAATATAGAATGCATTTTATAGCTGTAAGTGCAAATTAAGTATGGAGAATTGTTGGGGCTTTGTCTCTTTTTATTTCAAAGTACCTGGGAAAAACATTTTTAAGTATGGCTCAGCCTTCAGTTTAAAAAATGTAAATGTTTAAACATTTCACGATGGAACTGCTTGATCATATTTTATTTGTCAATATTTATTTTTCTTAAACTAAGCAAAAATAAGAGGACACGAAATGTTTGACAGTTCTTGAATGATTTGTTTTTTCCCTGTTCAGGTAAAATGTTTCTTCTAGAGAACAACACCATCGACACAGGGGAGGTTGATGTGGGGAGAAGAGCTGTACAAGATGTTCCACCAGGTCAGTTAAAAAAAACACACACACACCCACCCACACACACACACACACACACACACACACGTAATCATACTCAATCATATTTGGTGGACACAGTCACACCCACAAAAGTGACAGCAGGGATTAATAACATCCGGCTCATAGTCATGGTGGCTTCCACAGACAATAGTCCAATTACACTGGGAAGTACCTTCCCATTGACTGCATTATTAGACCCTTCATGACAGTATGCTGTTCTGAGATCAGAGAAGAAATACTCTGGAAATACTCTAATATAGTTTAAACTTCAGCATCATTGAATTGATGCCTGTGTTTAGCTGCATCAGGTCAAGCCTTGTTAGCTTCCTCATATGTCCAGTACGTCATACTATATAATCATTCTGAATTAAGTTCAAATTACTGTCATTAATTATATGATATTAAAATTCATATATTGGATCTTTTAAATAGTTATTAAAAGCATTTTTATCTTTCAAACTGGGCTCTACTCATATACATTTATGAACCTCAGTTCCAAAACGGAAAATAATGGACTCTAATGAAAGATCAGAAATTTGGCTGTTGGCAACATACAGCGGTTTAAAGCATCATGACATTTTCAACTGATGACATTTTGATGATGCCAGAGACATTATGAACTGATGTCAGAATGCCAAGTTTGAGTAGGTCCAGAAGATACAAACATACTGGAATCTTAAAAAGAAAATGATGGTATTTTATTGAATATCAGTCAAGGACTATTAAAATAATGAATAGTGAATAATCATTTTTGATTTGTTGTTCTTCATATTAGGAGTGTTTTGGAGGTCCCAGCTATATATTGACCAACCACAGTTCTTAAAATTCAACATCTCCGTCCAGAAGGATGCCCTTGTTGGGGTTTATGGACGCAAAGGCCTACCACCTTCACACACCCAGGTTGGTCACACAAACACATGGATGCAATATAACATTATCATTGATTTGAACTGCTAAAGCAGCTCACTGGCAGTTTGTTCAGAAAAATCTCTGTCGTCATATTGTATATTTATGTTATTTTTATATTATATTTTTAGATGAATGACCACAAGAGTTTGGGCAGTTCTGTTGTTGAATACATTTTCAGATCAGTTTGAAGATAATAAGTCTGATGTTTGTTCATGTTTGACACTTTACATACCAAGACATTTGAAAAGTCTCAGGAGTTCATCAGTTATTCAGTAACCTTTATTTCTCCTTAAGAATCTTTAAAAACAGTCATGTATTAAAAGTCAGGTCTAGTGATTCCTGAATGTCTTAACTTTCATTCACTCACTGCTGATGTCCCGGTCAAATTAACAATATATGATGAAAAGGAAGGATGTCCTCATCATACAGACCTGGTTAATCTTGTCCTGTCTCTTAATGAGTTTAATTCCCAAACTGTCTGCTGACTTTTGAGATCAGAATCTTGTATGTTTCAATATTCTTGAGAGGCGTGAGTTGTCTGACTGAGCCAGATAGAATGACTTTTTAGGTACAAAGGCCAACTAGTAGCCCTCAGGGTTGACTTTCTATGCTAAATGCATAACATTGTGTATTTTTATCTTGCAGTATGACTTTGTGGAGCTCCTGGATGGCAGTCGCCTCATTTCCAAAGACAAGCGAGCACTCATAGAAATGGACATGGGGAATGCACACCATGCTGCTGAACATGAGGAGGAGTCCGGAGCCAGACACACACGCTCTGTGAATGTGCATGATGCTGGATTCATTCAGTTCCTGGACACAGGAATTTGGCATCTGGCTTTTTACAATGATGGACGCAATACAGAACAAGTCTCTTACAATACCATCATCATAGGTGAGACACAGCAATTAATGATTGAGTGATCATACAAGATTGTCTTTCAGTGCGATTGGTTTTTACGCATATAGTTATGCGATTCAGTTATAAAAAGGTTGTTTTTTTCAACCACCCACATTTATTAACCTAGGTCACAGGTTGAAAAATAATAGAATCTACTTCACATGGCAATACACACACCAAGGCACAATGTTACAGATATAATACTGAGTGGCTTATGAGAATGCCACATTGAGAATAAGATGGTGTCTGCGAATCCAAAACTCAAAGGTTAAGGAACTAAGCTGAAAATGAGGAAACACTTCAGAATTGAATCGCAGCATGAGGCAAGACTGAATGGCTGACTCCGAACACAGACTAAATACACAGGGAGGCCAGGGCTAATTGAACACAGGTGAAACACATCAGGGTATGGCGCACAATCACAAAAGAAAATCCCAAAAATGCTAGACAAAGACAAAAGGAAAAAAAAAAACGTAGTGTCCAAATGTCCAACAGGGAGATGATAATAACAATATATGTTCAGCTTCATCTGCCACTAACATGTATATTGAGAGGCATGGCATTTGTGTATGCGTGGGTCAAGCGATATCGTTTGTGACATAATGATGATATGATCTCTTAATGTCGTGTCCACCAGATCGGACATGCAGTCACATATTGTCCACCTTAGTTTGCTTAATGCTAATGTCTCCTCACTGACTCTGTGCATTTGGTATTTCTCTCTCTCTCTCTCTCTCTCTCTTTCTCACTCCTTCGCCCTCTCTGTCCACTCTGAATCAGAGTCAATTATGGAGTGTCCTCAGAATTGTCATGGAAACGGAGATTGTCTCTCGGGAATATGTCACTGTTTCCCAGGATTTCTTGGACCTGACTGTTCTCGAGGTAACACACATGCACACGCATACACACCCACCTGTGGAGAGCAGTGGTTGTCAGATGGTTGTTATTCCAGCAGTGAGTGTGACTTCCACACTCAAAAGGCTGTAGTGTTCTTCTCCATCTCTTTCATTAAAGCACCGCACTGACCTTGCATCTTAAAAACCCTTGTTTGCTCTGCTATTTCGTGTCAATGACTGATGTGATACGAGGTCAACCATTCAAAGAAAATAAAACCTTGATCAAGATTAAAAGGAATAATTGTTCTTAAATTCCAGCTGCAATAATTATTTTTTTGAAAAGAACCTGTTGTCACTACAACTGGTCACTAGAGGCAAAAGTAATGACCAAAAAAACGACAAGACAAATACAAAAGAAACGTAACAACACAAATGCCTAGAACACAACACAAATGCAAATGACACAATAGAAAAACAGAAGCTGACAATTTAATGTGCAGAGGTTAAAAAGTATCTTTCTCCAATGTATGTACTTTGCCACCAAATTTTAGGATATATGCAGTGTTATTAAAATATATGGAGTGTTATTAGGATATATGCAGTGTTATTAGAATATACGCAGTGTTATTAGAATATATGGAGTGTTATTAGGATTCTGTCTGTAAACAACAGATTTACTGCTATGATGGGGTAGGAAATAAAATCTGTGTTTCAATATGTACTCTGTCGTCCCTTGAAAGTTACATGATAATTATTTTGCTTAAGTAAACGATTGCCATTGTGTCTGGTCCAGCTGCTTGTCCAGTACTGTGCAGTGGGAATGGCCAGTACTCGCGTGGACGCTGCCAGTGCTACAGCGGCTGGAAAGGGCCGGAGTGTGATGTGCCAGCCAACCAGTGCATTGACATCCACTGTGGAGGCCACGGTATCTGTATTGTGGGTGCCTGCATCTGTAATACAGGTTACAAAGGCGACAACTGTGAAGAAGGTATTTATTATTGATTCTATAATCTAGCGAGGATTGTTGTTTGGATTCAGCAAATAAGGATGTAGACAAAAACTAATGAATCAGCACATGTTTTATGTTTACTCATGACTTGGAAACACAATCTGACCCCAACAAACACAACACAAACTTCAACATCCGTGATAGCTGCATGACAAACCAAACATTGACAGAAACATGCAGGGAACTGCATAAATACTCAGTGATGGTAGAAGCAGCAGCATTAATATCAAAACAAATGTTGTAGCATCAAAGTGTTACTTTTTTCTCGTCCTGTTCTTCATAACTTAGACACATACATAAGTTACTTAAGTTAAGAGATCACCCTTTTTTAATGACAAAAAAAAACAGGCTGGCATCAGAGAGCCCTCTCTACCATCAGAGATGCAAACCAATGTATTCAGTCCTGAAGTCAGAAAAATTGTTGTGTAAAGTACATTATGTGATGAAGGCTATTGTTATATATGTAGGGGTTCTATTAATATACTGGATTTACAGAGCCGATCATGGCACTGCTTTTTGGGATGTGCTGTTTGATGTATTGTTAAATCATTGTTGATTTTGCTCTTTTTGCAGTGGACTGCATAGACCCCAGTTGTTCAGCCCATGGGGTGTGTATTCATGGGGAGTGTCACTGTCAGCCAGGCTGGGGTGGAGCCAGCTGTGAGATTGCCAAGGCCATGTGCCCGGACCAGTGTTCAGGTCATGGAACCTACGCTGCAGAGACCAGCACATGCACCTGCGATCAGAACTGGACTGGGCCAGACTGCTCTTTAGGTGTGTGTATGTTTGAGAAAGGAGAAGGTTTGAGAAATGTAGTGTAATGATCTGTCAGCGGGTCAAATAATTTCTAAAAACAATAATACCTTTTAATGGCATGGTTTTCTGGTATGCCAGTGCCAAGGATAAAGTCCGGTTAGGTTCACAAGTATTACAGATTTATTCCAGATCATGCAAGGACTGTGACTCAAGCATAAACAGAATCAAATTTTCTCTCTGGATGAAATGAGAATAAAAATTCCCGTCATGATTCATCATTTGTAAGCCACTGGTAGTCTGCTAGTGTAGCAGAAGCATATACAGGCAGCTGTGAAGGATCACAGAGTTCCTTCAACAACACATGTCCATACACACGTACAGCTGAATAACCGACAGATTTGTTGGATGGCTTTGATTATTCATTGATATTTATCATTCGTTTTTCTATGTGCAGTCATTTATTTAAACTGTAAATTGTTATGTAACAGGCAAGAAAATCCTGGCAAGGTCCTACTGCATACTTCACGTGATGCATATTGACAGTACTGTTGAGATGAAGTCAAGTACAGCAATGATCTTCCACAAACCAGTAAATAATTGAAATTGCATGATTGTCTTTCTCAAACAGAGGTGTGTGAAGCGGACTGTGGCAGTCACGGAGTCTGTTTTGGTGGGATGTGTCGGTGTGAGGAGGGCTGGACAGGGACTGTGTGCGACCAGAAGGCCTGTCACCCACTCTGCAGCAAGAATGGAGTGTGCAAGGAAGGGAAGTGCGAGTGTGACCAGGGATGGACAGGGGAGCACTGCAATATTGGTGAGTTGATCATAACTGCACAAATTCTCCTCAACTATCTCACACATACACACAACAGTATATAGTGCAAGAAAGGAAATGATACTGAAACAAAAATGTCTATGCACAATCATGCAGATAGAAAGTAAATGTCCAAATACAAATACTTGACTACCCATACTTCTACATATAACAAGAGCAGAGCAAACTCTGGTGAAATAAGCATTATGTCTGTGGCCTGGCTTATACCAAAAAGGTTGTCTTCTTCTGACTCGGTAACATCTACCCGGAGAGATGCATTCACAATATACAGCTCAATTCAATAATTCCATAATTTATTTCCACAAAGATCAGTTGTATAGGAGACTAAACACTATACAGATGTGTCTTTTGTGTGAGTGGAACAAGGAGGGGCTGAGCAAGTGCTGTGCAGACAATGAAATAAGATTTTAACCATTCAAATACTGTAGCTATGGCCACAAATAAATTGTCAATTAGTGGAAAACACTGACAAGAGTAAAATACTTTCCATTTGTTTGCAAATTTTGTAGGTAGTCAGGACTACAGTCATGTACTGTACCCAACTGCCTCTAAAAGTTGGTCCTAAAGATAGTGTTTCTAATGCATCCTCAACGTATCTTAGGTGGGTTTACACCTGTAGCGAGAGCGGTTGTTATTGGGAAGGTTGGAAGCTACTCTCTAATATGGAATTATGCTCTGCATAAACAAGTCCACCCCCTGTGAAAAGTAAGAACTGAACACAAGATCAGTTTCCAGCTGCCTGCTGGATCCATGTCGAATGAATAATTAGACTCAAATGTAGCTTTGCTTATAAGACTTTCATTGGGGTTGGGAGATGTGTTGTAACCACGAAAACAACGTCACTCGTGACCGTCGTAACTCGAGGACCCCCTGTACAGATGTGTCTTTTGTGTGAGTGGAACAAGGAGGGGCTGAGCAAGTGCTGTGCAAAGAAATACGATTTTAACCATTCAAATACTGTAGCTATGGCCACAAATAAATTGTCAATTAGTGGAAATCACTGAGAAGAGTAAAATACTTTCCATTTGTTTGCAAATTTTGTAGGTAGTCAGGACTACAGTCATGTACTGTACCCAACTGCCTCTAAAAGCTGGTCCTAAAGATAGTGTTTCTAATGCATCCTCAACGTATCTTAGGTGGGTTTACACCTGTAGCGAGAGCGGTTGTTATTGGGAAGGTTGGAAGCTACTCTCTAATATGGAATTATGCTCTGCATAAACAAGTCCACCCCCTGTGAAAAGTAAGAACTGAACACAAGATCAGTTTCCAGCTGCCTGCTGGATCCATGTCGAATGAATAATTAGACTCAAATGTAGCTTTGCTTATAAGACTTTCATTGGGGTTAGTGTTTGTGCAACATGGTCTTGAATGAATTTGCTAGAAAAATAACTTTCTGACTTACTTACTTACTTTGTGTGCAAATTCACTCAAATAAATGTGGGAGTATTTTGTAGTACAGTAACCCATAGAAAATGTTGTGTCTCTATCCCTAACCCTTTTATGAATCAGTTCTCTGTGAACAGCTTCTTCTGTTGATGGTGATAGAAGACTATGTCTTTCTTTGCTATTTTCCGGGACTAAATTCTCTCTTTCAATGCTTTCCTTCTTTTCCTTAACTTCCTAAAGCTCACAATCCGGACATTAGAGTGAAAGGTACTGTACTCCTTTCCCTCTTTTCCTCATCACTGGCTTCTCTATTCCTCCTGCCATTCTTTGCTTTTCTGACTGTGGAACTGATCTGTTTCAGACTTTCTTTCATTTGGGTAGAATCTGGAGTATGATTCTGTGTTTTGCTATCACGCCATCATTTGCCAGCTCTGATGACATGCACTTTAACGCCATGATTTCACTGTCCCACTCTGTCATTTGCCTTTGACTTTACTACCGAACTTTTATTGGATTTCCTTTCACATAAATGTGAATGAAAACCTGAAGATTATACTTCAGCTGTGCAGCTGGTTCAGAATGAGTTTGAATATATTTTTATGGATGTCAAAGCAGGGTTTTGAATGCCGTGCTTGTGATAACTTTGAATGACTGCGTGCCTAAGGCGTCTGAATATCTTGAAAAAACCCATAAAAGTTATTTTTCATTAAACCCTACAAAATGTATTGTCCAAATAGTCAAAGAGACAAAGTCCCTGGAGAATGTAGTTACGTAGAACTCCAACAACTTTTTATTGTTTTATCACAATTTAATTTTGCATTGATAATATAATTTTTAAGATTCCCATACAATTATTGCAGTGCAGTTTCACTGCAGAGAAACAAAAGAAACAAAACCCTTTGAAATGAAAAATCTACCTCGATAACCCATATTAACCAGTTGGCAATCTGTATACCATGTTTGAATGTGTTATATTTAGCACTCAGCTGTCACTGTTATTTTATGTTATGTTTATTTTATTGCGTTATTGCACAAATATTTTATGACAAATATTTGTGCAACAACATTTGTTGAATGTGAATGATTTTAAGCCCTCTCCTGTGCAGCATGGCAATATTCTTCATTAGGAACTTACATTGTTGCTCAGATGCAACATAGAACTGGCCAACAAAAAACATGGCCTTCCTTTATGTCTGTTACTAAATGCAGTTGCAGTCACATTGATGTTTTGGTTTTTGGACAGACGCGGAAGCAGAGTGAGTGTGTTCATGATTATACTGTGCGTTCACTGTGTTCAGTGGAAAGATGGTGGCAAAGAGGATCTAGAGGTTGTCTGGTGTGGATGAATGTCAATCACACACAAAGCGGCGTTCAACTCTAGACATCATGGACCACGAAGGAGAGATCAGGCAAGTAAGCAAAACAATCTCCTCAAAGGAGCAGATATCTGCCCAAGTGACAAGCACAGAGGAATCACCGGAGCACAGATGACCAGAGACACAACAGGATGATCCAGCACTGGAGTGGTGAGGAGGCTGAGTTTTTATGAGGAGGTTAACTCGGTGAATGATTACTCCACCATACACAGACATGGATACAGAGACAGAGATGAGGGGACACAAGGTGGAAGAAACAACAAGATAAACAACAAAGCAGCCAAACCCTCTGATCTTCACCTCCTGGACCACATGCTGCTCCAGCCACTCAGGAGGAAGGTCAGATGATTTCCCCTGGAGAGTTCTGGACAGGAGGAGAGGACTGGTGGAAGAGCACACCAGGAGCCTGAGCAGTGGGTGAGGGTGAGATGAAACCACAGTTGGAAGTCTGTTGGAAGTTTGCTTTAATTCTGCCCAGCTGCTTGGCTCCTTCACGCCCACGGGGAGTGAGGATGATGAAGCATCTGGTCTGACGGAGCAGAGCATGGCCACGTTATCAGTTCAGTGTACAACTCCAAACTGTGCTCTCCTGTGGAATCAACTCCCTGTTTTGTTTTGGGAGACAGAGACCCTCCATAAATTCCTTTTAGATCATTCCTAATATTTTCTGTAGTCATCCTGCTTTAGGCCGAGATTGTTGGGAGAACTAGAGCACTGTGCTCCCTCTCTCTCTCCCTCCCTGTCTCTCTCTCTCTCTCTCTCTTCCTCCCTCCCTGTCTCTCTCTGTCACATCACTACATGACATCAATTCTTTGCTTTATCATCGCTATAGCTTAGCCCGCGCTTACTTCTCTCTGTGACCTGTGCTGGAGGCCTGAGCACAACCTATGATGACAGCAAATAAACCGCTATGGAGGTTTTTATTATTATTTATTGTTTAGATATCTTGCAGCAAGAGGGTCTCTGTCACACGGAACACACAGAATTACTGTAGTGAGGAGTCGCACTCCTACCTGTTATATAGTAAGATAACACAATGGAATGCATGTGAACAGGATAATGAAGTATCTCTCACCTAAGATTTATCGTTTACTTCGACTGCCTCCAGCCACCATCTGGCTTTAGGATACACAGTCTCATGGGAACATATTTCCCTGTGGACACGTTTAAGACCCATCTCCTGTTTTTATCTCTGCATTGTATCAGTTTTACAATATGGTGCCATGTTAGATACATGGAGTATATCCTAGGGTACACACATGTCAGTAGAACTACACTAAACCAAATAGTTAGTGGCAATGAACGAATACACTCTATATATGGCTGCTGAACACATCAATTCTTTCACAGACCTCAGTCTGCTGGAATCTCAGAGCTGAAGGATCCAGATCTTACAGTTAAACAGATTGTTAAGCCCTATAGAGAAACCTCTCTCATATTCTTAATGGAGCTTTGATGAAGGAAGATGAACCTCTGTCTGGGGAATCAGAAAGTTTCCTCATCTCAGTGATAAACAGAGGGTAAGACAGACATGTGCGCCAGTTCGAGGGGTTAATGGATGTACAGCCCACGCTGAGGCTTTACTGGTCAGGAGAGTCATAACGAAAGCCATCTGTGAGCCATGTGGAGCATGTTTGAGATCCTGCTGGTTGAATAAGGTGCAGAGGTGGTTTAAGAACTCTCTACATGTCCATAGCTCACCTGACTGCTGTGTGTCACTGGGATGGCCACAAGCAGTGTGCTGGGTTGAGGAGGAGCTGGAGCACTGACAGTGGACAGGACGCCAAATAGCTTCGAGGATACCTGATCCATTTGGCCTCCCAGCTGGGAGAGGTCTGGAGTGTGTTCAGAGTGTGTGTGTGTATGTGTGCGTGTGTGTGTGTGTGTGTGTGTGTGTGAGTGGTGGAAGAAAAAAGCAGGAAAAATAACAAGGCAGCCAAAAACCAAAACCTCACACATCAACAACCAGCACACATGTTTTTAAGGAATATCTCACTCAGTAACTGCTAAAAGATCGAAAGTCAAAATCGTTTTTTTGCTCTGTTTCCTGTTGCACTCCTATTACTGCTGTTAGTTGGATTCGATTTTGAGATACGGTCTGAGATGTATGCAAACTATCATTCACTTGGTCAGTGTATTTTTTTTGAAAGAGCCTTCTGAATGATTATTCTCATTTTCCAGATGCTTGACTAGGGTCCTGGCAGGATGGTTTCTGGAAAATGTACAGAATGGCTATTGTGGCCATTTGTGTTCTCACATACAGTCCCACTGAAAAACAAAAACATGCTTTCAGTGCATGAAATCAGCTTTGGTGTCCTGTCCTGGTGAAGGCTGTTGCCAAAATCAAGACAACCATGAACAAATGTTTTATTTTTTGACCAAAATTAGTTTCAGTCTTTATGTAGTTCGGAGCTCGGAGTACCCTGTAGTGAACTAAGGAAGATATTTTATTATCAGTATGTGGTGATGATTAGACAAAGTGCAGCTCCAGCTTCAGCAGGAGCTGTGATGGGTGCCACTTGATCTCTCCTCCTCTAACTACTGAACGCTCAACAGTATATCAACACATTCATTACCCACGTCCATCTGATTTCTGTTTGACTGCAACTGCATTCTATTCTATTGTTATGTTGAATTCACCAGTTTATCTTTTTTTCCCGAATAAAACGGAAGGCAGTTTCTACTGCAGTATCTCTTTGTACCTCATTGTATTCCGGTGATCAAAGAGCTCTTCCCTCTTGTCTTTCCCTTCATTTGGCTGCCATTTTCATCTGTCCATCACAAAGAGTGTATTTGGCAGTGCTGCTTTAGTTTCTATTTACTTTTTACCCTAATTTTCCTCCCTCTCTCC
This sequence comes from Trinectes maculatus, assembly GCA_016785345.1. Lineage (NCBI taxonomy): Eukaryota > Metazoa > Chordata > Actinopteri > Pleuronectiformes > Achiridae > Trinectes > Trinectes maculatus. Next base: position 85,925 of record JAFBJQ010002209.1, read on the forward strand.
TTCGTGCCCTCTCCCATTCTCAGGATATAAAGGTAAATCATGCCAATGACTTGATCAAGGTATCACTCTCATAAAATGCAACCACTTTACACAAAGCTTTTTTATTTTCCATTTCTGTTGATTCTGTTTGGTTTTTTTTTTGTTTATGTTCTTTCAAATTAATCCAAAAATTGATTTTTTTCTCCTCATTTATTTTTTGTCTTAAATAACTGTTGTTGTTTTATACATCTATTGTTCTATTTGGCAATCTCAGTTTTGTTTTTGTTTTGTTGGTTTTCTGGTTACATCATCATCGTCCCAGTCGCTGATCCTTACACACAAAACACAAACAGTACAGATGATGATGATGCACGCACACATATACACACCAACAAACACATTCCCAAGGTGTGTGACTCCTGTTTTGTGTTGCATCCTCAAGCCTGACATGTATGTGTGTTTATTTAGCCAGCAGGTCTCTGTCCATATGTCTTTGTTTTCTCTAGCCTCACTTCCATTTCTCTCTCTCGCTGTCTTTTGTTGTCTTTCCCCACCTCCGCCTCTGTCCTTCCATCCTTACCTTCCTTTCTAGTTGTCTTTCTTTAGCTAGGCTCTGCTTGGTTCTGATACTCACTGTTTATTATTCTGTATATCTGGTTGCCAGCCTCACTGTCTATTCTGTAATGGAGGAATGTGAACACAGGCATAAAATATAGCCATATGAGGCATGCAGTCCAAACCATCATGCCCCCCATCCCCCTCCCTGATACTTTGTGCACTGTGTCTCTGTCTAACTGTTGTGTTTCACATGGACTTTGCACTGGTGAGACAAAGCAAAACAGAGCAAACACAATGTTGAGACGTTGTTGTCTCGCTCAGTTTGCTGTAAGTCAGATGTCACATAGATCTGATTTGGCTTCACTTAAGCCATTTAAAAAGTTACACACAACACTTTATATTTTTCACGGTCTTAGAACGTTTCATTTTTTCAGTTGAGGAATCTTTATTTTCTTTTGCATTGTCATCACCATATTTAACAGCAAGAAATATTTGTCATTCAAAGAGTATTTTTCAATTCATGTCCAAATTGTGCCTTATAGAACACAACAGTGATTTGGCTTCAGGAAATCTTTTTGGTTTATGTGAAACTGCAACAACAGTGCATTTCACAGAAGGCTGTCTGTCTGTCTGTCAGTCTGTTTCCCTCACATGTGAACTGATGGATTGAGCTCTTCTATATGTGCACCAGTTTGTCTTTCAGTCTGTCAGTCCATTGGCTGGAGAAGGGCCATCACACAGCTCTGTAATGCCTTCACACACATCAGGCTCTAACAAAAAAAGGGTTCTGGTGTCTGAGATTTTCAGACTAAACTGCTGACACCTAAAATGCAATTTGTTTAAACTTTAAAACTCTTGTTCATGCCAAAAAGAAGAAGGAGTTTTATCTTTGGAGTCTCATGAACTGTCATCTGAAACAGCATTTAGACAGCATTTTGGTTGACTGCAGATTAAAACTATATGATGTTTATATAGTAACATCATTTATACAGAGCTGTAATATGATAGGTTGTCTACTGCTTATCCTTAATTCATTAGACAGCACGCAAAGTGAAGTTGAACCTACCACGTTGCATGTTTTTTTTCCATCAATACTTGATGGACGAAAATATGTCTTATAGTATTTTAATAATAGTAACAGTAATACTGATAGTAATTTCTCTGACTTTGCATACAGTACAATACCTGTAAGTGATAGATTAGATATATTAGACAAACTTTTCTGCTCGAAAACAAGCTAAAAGCATTTCTCCATGTGTTTCTCCACCTGTGAGCTGGACACTTTTCAGCTTTTTGTATTCCGCTGTGGAATATAATTGTGTTATGATGTTCTAATTGCTGTTCCAGAGGCTTTCTAAAGCTGAGAGGGAAATCCTGAATGTCCTGCTTTTTTGGCATGAATTTGTTGGCGGGGGAAAAAAAGTTTCACAACTGTCATTGTTCAGAGCTCCATTACCTTACCCACCTTGATAAATGTAAATTGGCTGAAACCTTTTTCATACCCAGCTGGCCATATGTGACCGTATACCACTTATTCACATCTAACCCTCAAACTGTGTTTGCTCCCAGAGGGCTGCCCAGGACTCTGCAACAACAACGGACGATGCACTCTGGAGGCCAGTGGTTGGCACTGCATCTGCCAATCAGGATGGCGAGGGTCTGGGTGTGATGTAGCCATGGAAACAATCTGTACTGATGGAAAGGACAATGAAGGAGGTATAACCATGTACATTATACACTGTAGAAGCATATGCACAAATGTTAATATTGGTAATGAAAACTTAAACAAGGACAGAGCACACATGAATGAACTGTCCAGTCAGAAGCTTAGATGATAAGAACACAAGAGACATTTTTAAAAAAGTAACAATCGGTTTGGATAATCAGGCTCCAGTTTTTTAAATCCATGTCATGCTGAAGAAAAATGGTAAAGAATAAAATGGCATATTTTATTTGTTGAAACCTTAGGGGTTAGCACAGAACGTCAACACTTTCACAAATTTTGCTTCAAGCCACAGTGTAAATCCATAAATCCCATGAGTAGATTTGATGAGAAATGTGTTAAGTGAACAGAGGATTTGTGTGTGTGTGTGTGTGTGTGTGTGGTTTGGTTTTGTAATGACCCTTTGTAAGGACCAGTTGTCCTCGTGGGGAATACATCCCAGTATTAATGAGGCAAAATGTAATTGAAATGAGGTTAGAGGTAGAATGTGGATGGGAGTTTGGTTAAGGTTAGGACTTTGACTATGTTTGCCAAAATTAATGGAAGTAAATGCAGTGGTTTCGTTTCGTTTTCCCCTCATGATGATTTTCTGTGTCTCAGATGGCCTGGTTGACTGTATGGATCCAGACTGCTGCTTGCAGCCCTCCTGTCAAAACCAGTTGTATTGCAAAGGGTCTCCTGACCCAGCTGAGGTGCTCAGTCAGTCGCTGTCCTCATTGGCTCCTCAGAAGGTAAGGAGTCCCAATATGAAGTCCCACTTCCTGTTACCAGATGAAATCACTTGTTAGTTGATCAAAATATTCCCTGGCAGGATGACAGGAAGCAGCATCCGTCCAGCTTCTTGCTCTCTTCCTATTCATCCTTTTATTTTTCATAGGCTGCAAGGTCTTTCTACCAGCGTATACACTTCCTTGTTGGTCCTGAATCCACTCATGTTATCAATGGAGGAAGTCCATTCAACAGAAGGTAATTATGTCTGTGGTTTTGGGCGAGGTATGGGCTGGATGCCATAGCATGACTGCTTAGACAGTTGTTAACAAATCTGCACTCAAATGACACATTTCAGATCTAACCGTTGGAAATTAAACCACAAATTTGTTATACAAAATCTGGTCTTGCATCTGAATATTAGATATAATATCCAATAGTACAAAAATAAGATGAACATAACAATGATCTAAACCAGACAATGCATTTTCTGAAGAGACTGCAGTGAGAATGCTGCTTCTGGAAAAACTGTCACTGTACTGGGTAACCAGCTGTTAAAATGACAATTTAAGAACTGTGATAAAAGCATTTTGTAAAGGTTGCATTAGCAACAAGTTCTTGGCTAATATTAGATATACAGTATATGACACTGAAATGTGCTATTTTATTACAATGTAAAACATAACTGAACTGGAGTCTGTATTTCATAGCTGATGCACATCAATTGATGTCTGTCACCTGTGTGCATATTTGCTGTGTGTGTGTGTGTGTGTGTGTGTGTGTGTGTAAATACACAATAATTTACACACACATTTACACAAAATTTGTGTTTAAACAGTTGAACTTAATCGAGTGTCTGTATTGACACTTGTCAGGAGACAGACACACTGCCACTAGTCAGAGAGTAAACACAAAGTGTTTTTGTGTGTGCATTTGTTGAAAGGTTTAGTCTGTGTGTTCATCTGTATCTGTATGACCATCTGACTGACATTATCAGAGAGGGTGTGTGTGTGTGTGTTTGCACATTTAAAATGTCTTCTTAAATAACACTCCCCAATACCCAAACAGTGACATATTTATGAACACTTCCACAACTTCCATAAAACACGTAATTTGCTAAATCCCTTCTTTTATTTATTTAATCTTTATACATTTCATGATGAACTAACTTCTGCTGCGTAGGATGTTTTTCCCAATCCTTAAATTTCCTGAATCTCCTGCACAGTCAAGACTGATGTCAACACCTGTTGGTACTAATGACAAAGTGTTATTGTCTGACATAATGAAGCTTGACATTTATTTTCCACATCTCTTAACAAATTCCCTCAGATAAGCAAAGAAATGATGTCTTCCAGGACTGGTTTATGGTCATAAGGGGTCTGTTTGCATTGTGGCTCGATTTGCTCAGTTGATTAGAATGAAGATACTGTCAACATCTATTTTTTAAATGTTGCAATAAGTGAAGCTTTAGTAAAGTTAACCTCTTTCCCCATTTCTCATTCTCCTCAGCTTGGTGTCAATAATTCGAGGTCAGGTGTTGACAGCTGATGGAACACCTCTGATTGGAGTCAATGTGACATTTGTTCACTTTCCGGAACATGGATACACTGTAACACGCAAGGATGGCATGTGTGTATTTATTATTTATTATTATACATGTAACCTTGTGTTTTTTCCTCGCTCCCATCCACGCACTCTGACCTCTGTCTTCAGTCTCATGCACATCAGCAGAAGATTTCTTATGGTTGTGAGTAAAAGGCTGCAATCAGTAATTGGGCAATACTTGCGCACACACACACAAACACAAATTCAGGCCACAGATGCACATACATACACAGCTACGTCTGCAAAATATAAAATGATACAACAGTGCTTTGGGAAATAATATGTCTATAGTAACATGTTCAGTGTCTGGGAAACAAATACGTTTGTTGGTATTGTGACCAACATTGCACCATCAAAAACTGTAATCTAAATCTTTACAGAATTTACAAACACATACTGTCACACTCTGTCATCTGTCACATGCTCAACATCATAGGGATGGGTAATGAATGCATATAATTCAAAGATGCACAGATCTATCTTATGTAATGTATGTAAAATTGATGTTTATGTTTATTTGTTGCTGATGAAATGAAGGTTCGATCTCCTGGCCAGTGGTGGGGCATCTCTGACTTTGGGTTTTGAGCGAGCTCCCTTCATTACTCAGTACAGAACAGTATGGGTGCCATGGAACGTCTTCTATGTAATGGACACATTGGTCATGAAGAAGGTGGGTGGTGTCAGAGCTGTCTATATTGATATTTTTCTGTCATCACAAAATGCATGAAACTGGATTTTAAAAAGATCCACGTACTTTCTACTTTTTTGTAGATTTTGTAGTTAGATTAACTAATTTTTCATAGTAAATGAAGTGATGGCTCAGTGAATAAAAGGATGATGAGACATATGATGTCTGGCTGCTTCAGGAGGAGAATGACATTCCCAGCTGTGACCTGAGTGGTTTCATCAGACCGAGTCCTGTTATTGTTGCTTCTCCTCTGTCGACATTTTATAGAAGCTCACATGAGGATGGCCCCATAATACCTGAAACGCAGGTAAGAAATATCATAGGAAAAGTCTAGTAACATTCGACAAATACTCACGATTATTATTGATAATAAAAACATTTCGCCCTGTCATTGTGATGCATCAATAAGTGTGTGTGTGTGTATTGTCTCTTTGTGAGAGGGAAATGGAAAGACAGATGTGTGAACCAGCATAAAACAGGTGACAGAACTCTTTTTATGTAATTTACTACGCTGAACCCTAACTCTGTCATTATTTGCATTTGAAATGCGAAATGTTTGTGTGTGCACTCATGTGCAGATGAAAATACATGAATAAAAGGTGCTACATAGCTGTGCTGGGGCTGAGTCCAGTGGAGAGGAACATAAAATGAGAATAAAGAAATAAAGAAAAATATGGCAGACAGACGAAAGAGAACTTATTATTTTCACAGAGATTGATAAGAAGAGTTTTTACAACAATGAAAAACAAGTGCGCTTGTCTCATTTGCGGGCGATTTTGGTGACAACAAAAAGTGATTGGAAGATGTTACAGTAAATAGTTAATTAGTACAAAAAGTTAATTAGTACAAAAAGGAGGTGCTCATTCATACATCACTGTCAATAATTTACAAAACTTTCAAATATTGAACAAACTTTGAAACTGATATGAATTTAAAAAAATAAAGTTTTGTTTAAATATGGTATCATGGTAAATCATTATTGATAATTATGGTGAGAAATCTTTAACTTTTACTCATAACAAATATACTTAACATGTGATCAGAGAGTCTGATCACATGTTAAGTATATTTCTTATGAGTAATAATTATTATTATGAATAATAATATCATTAAATGTGAGCGTTGCAAATTTATGCACTCATTAAAGGTGAGCCATGCAAGGCATTTTGATGCTTCACACAGTGGTTTGATAGCTATTCTGAACAGATGAGGGACAGAATAGTCTTGTACCACTCTGAAGACAAAGGTTCTATGATCTTAACCCATTGTTATAATTGCATTGCTAAAGCTTGTCAGGTTCTGTATGTTTTCTGCATCCAGGGAAAGTACTAGACGATCCACGGAGTTTTGTCTAAAGCCCAGAACAGGATTGAGGAAACATCAAACATTGATTGTCATTTCATCCTTTTATGAAGCTGTTTAAAGTTTTATTTGTACAAAGTTTGTTAGAGCCAGACGTAGCTACCAGTTTAGACAGCATTAATCATTTAGCAGCACTATTGCTCTCTAGGAGGAACAAGCATTATGTGTATTTCCTAATTCTAATAGAAGCGATATAAAAGAGATATATCAGGTTCTACAGGTAGACCATGAACTTTGAAGTGTCCTTGGAAAAGGCCATGAACCACAAATAGCTGTGCCATCAGTGTTCATGTGGGAGGTAGTGAAGCACAAGATGAAGAAGCTCTCTAAGAATCTTTCTGCAAAAGGATGAATGGGACTCATAGTGTAAAGCACTTTCACATGTTATAAATAAATGCAGTACATTTACCATGTTTGACAGAATACTACCCTGATATAACACTGTAAATGCACTTTAATTAATATTAACCTCTCCTCTGTCATATCTTGAATGAAATGTATGTTGGGCACAGCTCGATGTTTGTTCTCGTAAGCCAGTGGTTTCTAAAGTGGGGACCCCTAGAGGGGACGCAGTGCCATTGCAGGGGGGCACGGTTTCAATTTTGCACAACAAAATTCCGTTTTTTGTTTTTCCCTCTCAGGTAGTTTATGAGGTTTGCATTATAGTTAATGAGGTTTGTATTAATTACAAAGTGTGAAATAAAGTGCAATAGAGCCCCCCCCCTCCAAACGAAATGTTAAATGAAAATGTTCTTGTCAACCAAAGGGGGGCCCAGCAGAGAAAGTTTGGGAACCACTCTCGTAAACCAAACCTGTGCTATCTGTTGCATTGCCATAGTATCAGTACAGCGAGAATATTATTATTATTATAACTATGACAAAATTGTTTCCTGCACACACCATTCAGTCTATAAAGCCAGACCATACTGCAAACCATAACCTTCCACTGGACTTATAGAGCTTTGTTTCTAACTAACAGTGCATTCCCTATACATATGACACTTCAGATACCAGGGGGAACAGTGAAATAGTCTTACATGCCCATATGTTTTTCTGTTTCATTTCATCCCTCTGCAGGTTTTACAAGAAGAAACTTCTATACCGGGGAGTGATCTAAACCTGATTTACCTGAGTTCACGAGCAGCGGGATATAAACCAGTCCTCAAAATTTCCATGACACAGTCAGCTGTACCTTTCAACCTAATGAAGGTGAGGATGTAGTGTACATTAACACACTATGGTCAGCTAAATGGCATCAGTGTAACCTTAACTAAATTAACTCAGTGACCTTTGTGGCTGCTGCTGTTTCGCTAGGTTCACCTGATGGTGGCAGTAGTGGGGCGCCTCTTCCAGAAGTGGTTCCCTGCCCAGCCAAGTTTATCCTACACCTTTATCTGGGATAAGACAGATGCTTATGGCCAACGTGTCTACGGACTTTCTGAGGCAGTTGGTGAGTTTTCTACACATTGCAAATATAATATAAATAATAATGTGTGTGTGTGTGTGTGTGTGTGTGTATACACATATCAACAGTTAAGACAGTATTATGTTCAAACAAATGAGAAGAAGTACTGCAGTCATGAGTTTATGGGATGTCAGTGAAGGTATCATTATCGGGAAAGGGTGTTCTCAGGGGCTGTGAAGCCTGTCAGTCACAGCAGCCACCTATGATCTATGGCGGGGGTGAGATAGTCCCCTGGGATTGGCAGAGGCCCTGTGAGGGTGGGTTGTTGTTATTCTGGGTGACGTATCAGTCAATCAATCAATCAAATTTTATTTGTATAGCCCATATTCACAAATTGCAATTTGCCTCATAACAAAGAGTACAGGGTATGTGAACAGGGGATGAGGAGCTAATGCTGACAGTGCTAGAAAATAATGGTGGTGTTTATAGTTTAGGCGATGGCTACAGCCTACAGTAGCCTGTGTGAGAGCTGAGGAATGAAGCACCAGCTAAAATCGTTCAGGCTTAGTGGCTTCATTAATAAAGGTCACAACAATATTTTTAAAACATCTGCCCTGGTTTGGCCTCTGCGATTTTGTGAAACACCATATCACAGTCCAAGTACAACAACTGTTTTATTTTTAAATGAGATTTAGAATTTAGAATAAGCTTTATTGTCATTGTAACAAGCACAAAGAAATAACAAAGCGCTAACCAAAAGTGCATCGTAGTTCATCATATTTGTGCACAATAATACATCTTTCCATGTTGCCCCAATCCCTTATTATGCTACAGCGAGTATTTCATTAATTAGCAGCATTCAGTCTGATAAGTAGTGATTGGTAGAAACTGTTCTTGAATCTGTTTGTCCTTGTTTTAACTGCTCTATAAAGTCTACCTGACGGCAGCAGTTCAAATAGTGAATGTCCAGGGTCTTTAGGAAGACATAATTAAACAAGGACAGAGCATCATGTCTTTTATGTCAAGATCAATGGGAAGAAAAGTTAAATTTGGAGACGACTGCATTCCCTTTCACAACATATCATTGAAATGCAAAATAAATTGTGCTGTTCTGCTTATGTGAATAGAAGGCTAGATGCCGCTGTGATCAAAAGGTCTTTTGTAGAATGATTCTGAATTTAATTAGAGCTTGATGAAGATGCAGTTGGTCAATGACAAACTGTAGTGTTTGTAGGCAAATCCACAGCTGCATCTATTTGCATTCACCTGGGCTTTCCATCAACTTAAATAAGGGAATGGCAACGTGGCTCCATAGCTTCCATATGACAGTAAATAGTCCCTGAGCTCTCTCTGGCATACAATACAATGGTTTTCTGCATCCAATCTGCCCTCAACTCAACAGGTAATCAAAACAATTTCAGTGTCCTATTTTCATGCAGTTTATTTGAACTACTTTAATGAACTACTTCTACTTCTTATTCTTATTCAGATTTACTTCATGTTTGTCGGTGGATCTTTGGGAGGTTACAGTTGGAAGCTTTTGAGTTTTTGTGGGAAATAATTGTGACAGTGGCAGCAAACTTCTCATGATGGATGAGAGACTCTATGAGAGTCGTTATTGTTAGAAAAGGTTGTCGTAACTCAAACATAAATACAATCTGACCCAAACTTCAAACGTTTGTTATGGCTTCAGGCCGGAAGCAATCCACAACCCAATATTTACTATTAGTCAGAGCGCCCCCCTCTGTCTGCAGGGTATGACATGCTCTAAAGCTTCAATTAATATCCACTGTTCAGTTGACCATATCCAACTGAAAATTTGTCTGGGGAGCCTTTAGACCTTCTCGATAATATATTCTGAAAATATTATAGTTATTTTTCTTATTCTTATTCCTTCCGCCCGGTTTCTGTGTGTGCGCGTGTGTGGTGGGTGTGCGTGCATGCTTTACTCAGAGAAGCAGGTTAACAAAAAGGGTTAGGGTTAGCAGCTTCTCAATGCCAGAGAATGAAGGTCCTTTATGAATACATGGATGACAGTAGGTCCATGGGTCAATGTGGTCTGAATCACAGAAGCTTTCCTATTTTTTTTTTAGCAAAGTACAGTCAAAGAAAAGAGCTTAATAAGGTTTGTGTGTGTGTCAAACAGTGTCCGTGGGGTTTGAATATGAGTCCTGCCTTGACCTCATTCTGTGGGAGAAGAGAACAGCAGTTCTACAAGGCTACGAGCTGGATGCTTCCAACATGGGCGGGTGGACTCTGGATAAACATCATATCCTGGACATACAAAATGGTAGGTGTGAACTAATTACGTAACTAATGAACTTGCTGTACCTGTGAATTAATTTCTTGTTGGCTTAGAATTGTTCTAGTTGCCTCGTATGTTTGTGGTCTTTACTCTGTTGCTCCCCATTTTTCTCTCGCACCTGCACATGCACATGCACATGCACATGCACATGCACATGCACATGCACATGCACATGCACATGCACATGCACATGCACATGCACATGCACAAATTGTTCTTCATAATATGCATCATTTCTGACATTTATCATCATCTTTGTCTATTCCTGTCATCCTTTCATTGCTCATCTGTTTTTAGCATGTACTCCATTGTCTGTGTGCAGACCCCTAAATGTCTTTCTAAGGTTGTGAGACATTTGATGGAGGTGCTGGTGGTGTGTGTGTGTGTACATAAAAAATAACACACAAGCCTTGCAAGACGGATAGCACAACCACTATCATTTTGTAGAGTGAAAGCTGTAACAACTGTTGGAAAATACACAACATCAGTCACAGCACCCTCTGGTGTAGTGCTTCCTCAGGCACCAATGTCAGATGTTTGTAGACAAATTCTGCACAAGCTTCCAGTGGTGCCCATTGTTTGTACCAGAGGCAGAACATGCTTTGGAATGCAGGAAGCAGTCAAACCAGGATTTGGAGTTTCTGGGTTACACAGTATGAACTCTTTTCCCAGAAAACATGATGCATATGACCCATGGAACTGACATCACCTACATCCTTTGTAGCCCTGGCAAGACAGCCAGGCAGCTGTAGGTGATTGTTTTTAGGGGTGAGTTGCTTTTATCTCATTACCTCTTCATCCGCGGATGGTGGAGCAGATCTGGCAGAAATCAGGCTTGACAGCTGTAGATGTCAGCGCCATGCTCTTGTTTTTCAGCTCTGCAGGACATCGGTTTAACTGGCTGGATGTCTCTGAGCCCCCCCGAGCACAAGAAGTAGGAAACTAATACCCCTGGGTCTGGATGGCACTCTCTACTGTCACTCATAGTTGAGCTTCAGGAAACTTAGGCAGTATGGCAGTGATTTATATCTCCCGAACGAAAACAAAGAAAAAAAGTTCAAAATAATGATGGGTTTCTGGACATAATCCTCAGCTCTTTGATAAAAGACTGAGGTGCTTCACAATCATTTTCCTCCTCATAAATCACTCATTCTCTCTCTCTCTCTCTCTCTCTCTCTCTCTCTCTCAAAGGATGGTTAAAATACCTGTCAGTGCCCCTTATGTCTGTCTCTACTCTTTGCCTCCTCCCCATTAGGTATATTGTACAAGGGCAACGGTGAGAATGTATTCATCTCCCAGCAGCCTCCTGTCATCAGCAGCATCATGGGTAAGTACAGATTGGTTACTGTTGGTAATTTTGTCCTTTGACCTACTTCAGTGATGTATGTGAGGGAGACACAGAACTCCATTGGCCCAGAGAACAAACCATTATGTGGAGCAATGTGCTTGTTCAAAAAAGAATAATTCAAAAAAACTACACTGATCAATCCCAACCATAGGTTTCCAGTTCACTTTTTATCAAGGTCAATTACCTTAAGCAACCATAAACAGCCAACTTGCTTTGAAGCAAAATCACTTTATGATTACGGATTAAAACCACATCACTGAAATAACACAAGTGAATGTTTTTTCCATGTGTCCAATTTATCACACTAAATATATACATAATAGTTATTTGACTTTGATTTAGAGATTGTTTAATTCATGACCTAACTTCTGGCTGAACAACACCATGGGAAATATACATTTACAATAAAGTCAGACTGAGATGTTTACACATCAGCCACTTCTGGTGGCAGAAATTGACATTGTCAGGATTTTTAATCTGCTTCAAGTGTTTGCTTCATAATTGTATAAACACAAGCAGAAGAAAATAAATAGATACTCAGTATTTATAGATTCTGGATATTAAGTATAGTTTTGGATGGACTTTAAAATTATCTCTAAGATTAAGACTGCTCATATCTTCTTTATAATTAACAACTCCACCTCTTTTACATTATCATAACTTGATATGATTATGTCATGTTGTGAACGTTGTCCCGGTGGCTGTTATTTAAATTAAGCCAGTCAACATATTTATGCATACAACAGGATATTCCAAACATGCTTCAATGTACAGGCCACTGGTGACTGCTAGTGTACATATATATACACCGATGACATATATAAACAATAGGATGCAATCGCAAACTACTTAATGTAAGTATTGGTTGGGCAAGGTATGTTTTAACTTGTAAATAGAGACTGACAAAAACCTTCATATAAAGTTCCTTTAGATAATGTGAGCTGTTTTTGTCACTACACAAATAATTATGAACTTTGCATTTGCATTATTCAGTTTTTTTTCTGATTTACTAATACAGCTGTACTTAAGGTATATAGATTATATAATGTCATTCTGTGACAAACAGAAACTACTGTAATTGTCAATGAATTGGGATTTTAACATCCTCTTCCAGGAAATGGGCGTCGGCGCAGCATCTCTTGCCCCAGCTGTAATGGGCAAGCTGAGGGCAATAAACTGTTGGCCCCTCTGGCTCTGACCTGTGGAGCAGATGGTAGTATCTTTGTTGGAGACTTCAACTACATCAGGAGGATCTTCCCCTCTGGGAATGTTACAAGTGTCATGGAGCTGAGGTAACAGAGTGAAAGGCAGGATGCTTGCTGCTGGTGGTGGAACTGTATCAGGGATAGCAACATATTTTCACTCTAATCTGAACAACCCATATTCTAGAAAATTAATACATTGGCATCCATTGCACTTCTGTCCATCCCTGGGAGTGGGATCCCTCACATGAGTCTCTCCTGGAGGTTTCTGCATTTTTTTCCTCTGTTTTTTTGGCAGTTTTTCCTCGCCCTTGTTGAGGGTGTAGGTCAGAGGTCAGAGGATGTCACACCCTGTGCTCTTTGTTAAAGCCCTATGAGGCAAATTGCAATTTGTGAATATGGGCTATATAAAGAAAATTTGATTGATTGATTGATTATAATAAATCTTCGGCGAAACTATTTTATCTAGAATTTTGGTCAATCAAACATCAAATACTTGATAGGAATTTTGCAAAACAGTAACTTCCAATTAATGCATTAAATTGTGATCTATGTTTCACATTATGCCATTTAAGCTGTTTAATGCATTGATGCAGAGATCAGAAAAGAGTCTGAATTAAAAATGATCATTTTAGAAACATACCGCTGTTGAAAAAAAACTCCGACCTCTAACTTTTCCTTTTTTGTTTCAAATTCGTCTTCTGCTGTTTCACTATGTCAACTAACCCGTTTCTTCTTCTTCTTTGTTTCCTTGTGTATACTGTATGAAAGAAACAAAGATTTTAGACATAGGTAAGACTGAAAGAATCTTCTTCAACCTTTTACTGTCCATTTTATTCACCAGCCTCTCGCCTGCACATCTTCCATCTTTCCGTTTCTATAACAACACTTACTGTTGCCCATTATCCAGGCAGTTTTCTGACATCTAGCCCTGTGGTTGCAGTACATCAAGGAGACACTGAAATTAAATTTGACCAATTTAAATAAGGCAAAGACATAACAAGGGTGCGTCTGGTCGTCCCTTCTTGTGACAGATTACCACTCTGACCCTCAAAAGGTGACACTGATAGTGAGTCACTCTAACATCCCTTTAACAGTAAGACTGAAAGGCAGAGTAGAAAAAGGAACTGGAGAAGGATAATCCTGATGTTTGGTACAGGTGGATGTTTCTCGTCTTATACACAAATCTCAAATCTTGACATGAAGTAAAGTCAGGGAACTGAAAGTAATCTTCTGTTGTCAGCTCAGACTATCAGTATGTCATCGCTTTAGGAGCAGCAGCCTGTAGCAGGGAGACCCAGCGGTGGTTTTGGGTGTGCCTGCTTATTTCTCTTTGTTTTATATTTCTATTCCTCCCCCCTCCCACTACGATTATATAATATTCCTCATTGAATTTTAAACTTAACATTTCAAAAGCGAACACACATTCAAAGCTTAGGTTTCATGTTGCTGCTGCTGTAAATGCAACCATTTACCCCTGTCATTAGTGGTTTTATTCCTCACATGACTGCACAGAGCTAAAATAACTTCAAAACCACACCCACCTTGGTTCCTCTCATTTAGACTATAAATTAGACTGAGACCACACCTCCCAAAAAAACGACTCTTCCAGTGTTGCCCACAGCTGATCAAAGCTCTATATTTTATCTGCCACTGGCATTTATTGCTATTCCTGAAAAGTAAAGGGTAATGTAGGAGATGTGTCACTGGGCCCATTCAGTCCCACACAAAGAACATCTCTTAGAGTGGGAATACACTCTCTACACACCGAAAGGCAGGAGGTAGAATGCAAATGTAAAATATCCAGTATTGATTTTGAGTCAGAGAAGAGCAGGAGACATCCCACAAATAAAAATGGATGAAACTGCTAATGGAATGGACCTTGAAGCTGTACCATGACTGTCATCCAATGCACAACTATGACAGATGATGAATGTACCCTGATACTTAAGGGCTCTCTCTTAGAGGAAAGATGGACCTTCAGTTCAATTCAGTTTTTTTAACTGTTTATTGGGGTATCACTGTCAAATCACCTTACACTACATTACATGACATCAGAATAAACCATATTACATGACAAGAGGTGAGGTGTAGCTTCATATGATCTGACTTGAGATTCTTTAAACGCACACACAGATTTATAAATATATGATAACATTAAAGATACAGAAAACAAATATTTTATGGTTTTGTCTTTGTCCACCATTACCCTCCAGCAACAACCCTGCACACCGGTACTATCTCGCCACTGACCCAGTATCAGGGCAGCTGTATGTGTCAGACACCAACTCGCGACGAATCTACCGACCCAAAACGCTTATTGGTGCCCATGATCTCATCAGTAAGTGCACGTCATTTACTCAAAAAACCTGCATGGAATCAAAAATGATGAATGGTTCATTTGTGAATTTGTTTGCAGTGTAAAGTGGAATTCTTGAAAGTGCAACAGGTATGTATGTGTACGCGTGTGTGCATGTACAGGTAATGGAGAAGTAGTTGCTGGTACAGGTGAACAGTGTCCTCCGTTTGATGAAGCGCGTTGTGGTGATGGAAGAAAAGCTGCAGAAGCACAGCTACTGGGACCGAAAGGTACAACACACACACACACACACACAAATGTGTATTTATTTATAAACTAATAGATGATTAACATTATCATAAACTTTGTCACAGAAGAGACATTGGGTAGAGCGATTGGTGATAATAGAATCAGTTTGGTGTTCTGCAAATCTCAAAAGCATAGACTGCATGTACATGGTCTTAGGCCACAGCTAAGCTTACCCCCCTTCACTCCTCAGGGTAAGTGATATCCAACCGTTGATTGCCATTACCTCTCCTGTGTTTCGCAGGCACATGACCTTGGCCACAGCAACATTATCTGGCTGGCTCGTTCTCCCAAAAGAAGCAGATAGCTTCATGAACTGTCTTAATGGGAGACAGTGTGTCTCTCTTTTAAGATTTATTACAGGCCTCCCTTATGACCTCAGAGCCTCAGTGTGACACATGAGATGCAAGTGCATGATACCTAAGTTCAGAAAATACCAATACCATTCATTGATGCTTTTTCCTATAGGGATTGCAGTTGACAAAAATGGCTTGATCTACTTTGTGGATGGAACTATGATCAGAAAAGTGGATCGGAATGGAATCATCTCCACAGTACTTGGCAGCAATGACCTGACCTCTGCACGACCTTTGACTTGTGATACCAGCATGCACATAAGACAGGTATTTACCTGCAAAAAGCGGCAAAACAAGCTACATGCACCTGTCCTTTCTGTTTCGTTCTCATACATTTATTACTGTAAGATGTCACATTTGCAGTGAAAATAAATTATTCCAGTGAACAAAGCTCTCTGTTTCCTGTGACTTATACTATTATAAGATTCACAGGAAATGGAGAAAATCATGTCAAGTGAAACTGATCATCTCTGCATTCAGGTTCGTTTAGAATGGCCCACAGATCTAGCCATCAATCCCATGGATAACTCCATCTATGTCCTGGACAACAATGTTGTACTCCAGATCACTGAAAATAGACAGGTACTGTTTATAACTACAGTGTAAAGTGAACTAGGTCATGAAACAGTTATTTCAGTTAGTTGAAGAAAAAACACTTCTTCTTAACATGTATGTTTAGGTTCGTATTGTGGCAGGCCGCCCCATGCACTGTCAGGTGCCCGGTATAGAATACACTACGGGAAAGAGAGCTGTCCAGACCATGCTAGAAGGAGCTACAGCCATTGCCTTGTCCTACAGTGGCGTCCTCTACATTGCAGAGACAGATGAGAAGAAAATCCATCGCATACGACAGGTAATTTTCAGGACACGTGATGGCACCTTTTGCTCAGTGGTTTACTGATTTTAAGATATAAAAATGTCCCTACAGAGAAGTCAAACCTCCATGTCAGTAATGGTAAGGATAGTAATAGTTAGATAACTCCAACAATGGGATTGGCTTGGTTCATTTCTGAGCTCATAAAATAATAATAGATCATTTAAATCTATAATAATAATTGACATTAGTGCCTTTGTCAATTTAGATTTTGCCATCTAAAAATGACATTTTAACAAATGTTCACAAGAAGAAAATAATAAATGTTGTTGATGTAGCAGAATGGTGCTCAGTACAGACACAGTGTGTGTGACAACTCAGTGATGATTAGTACTGTATTTGGAAAAGGTTATTTTCAGGTTATTTTCAGTTTTGTTTTCAGAGTTTCAGAAAAGTTTATTTCTGGTTATATCACCAGGTGTCGACTGATGGAGAAATTACTCATCTAGCTGGAGCACTGTCTGACTGTGACTGCAAGGTATTCTGCCACATATTCACATACACATCAGTGAAGTGTTTTTCACTGCTCCATATCCTTTTTTTAGATTTTTAATTTACACATAGATATTTGTACCCTAGTTAAAGTGCATATTCGTCGATTAGCTCACAAGATCCTCTTAAACTGAAATGAATGTTTAGCAGCTAAATCACAAATTCCTCCCAAGGGCTTAAAAATCTTTACACTCTGTGATATTCTCTGTCTAGTTTCTTTCTTTAGAAAAACGAAAAATATATATATATAAAATTTTGTAATAACATATAAAGTATACAGTACATGCAATCTAAATCTAACAGAATACAATAGAATACAGCGATCTGCTTCACATGAGTACATTTAAAGGTTTTTTAATCAGTTCAAGATTGGCTGTCACTTCTTTCTGTCTGTGTTTGCTACTTATTCTTTTCCCAATCTCCCTACCTTCTGCAGAATGATGCCAACTGTGACTGCTATCAAACAGGAGATGGCTATGCTAAAGATGCCAGACTGAACTGTCCTTCCTCTTTGGTGGTGTCTCCGGATGGGACACTGTACGTGGCTGATTTGGGAAACATACGAATTCGAACCATACGGAAAAACTCACCACCCACTGGTATGAAAAACATGAACAAAGACATGCAAAATGAGTGTGCAAATAATGTTCCTTACCTCTCTCCCGCACCTTTTCGTATGTGGCTAAAAAAAATATTAGAATATTATATAAAATATTAGAAATAGAAACTGAGGTGAAAAAAAAAACAATAATCATTTCAGTTCACCATGGTTGGTAATTGCCATTTCTGTTAAACTGTGACAAAGTGATATCACAGGTAGGGTTAGGGTATTTACATTTAGCCCCAAATGAATATTCTTTCTAACTGATAACTGACGCTCATTAACTGATTATTAACTATTAACTGATGAGATCAAAATGCCCTGTTTAGAATTGATGATGCTTGTGAAACATTAAAAAATACTCAATTTTTAAACTATGGTTTTAATTTACAAGTACATAGAGCAGCAAGACTGATAGGAAGGGAGGATTTAGTCATCATCATTTATGTCCAACATCAAGTACCACGTGTCAACAATGCCACAGCTTGTGTGTTGGTTCAACACAATTAATATCAGCCTCCTGCACAGTTGTTGGCACTGCAGGTGGTATTTTTCACTCAGGTCACATCAAACGTAATTATCTGGCCAAATTCTCCTGTAGTGTGTAGGGTTTACAGTTACAGTCTTCAATGCAAGAATCAAACATAGCTGATATTTACAGGGCTGACTCAGATCCTGCATTGTGGTTTGAACTGGACAGTTGTGCAAATAAGCAGTGAGTAGAAACAGGCAATTAGAGCAGCCGGTGTAGTAAAGTTCACCAACTGCAGATTGCTCATGCTTCAAATTGTGGATTCAGTCTAATTAATGACTAAATCTAAAGGTTACTTTTCTTTCTTTACACATTGCATCAGAAAAACATTGCTGAAGTGCAACACATTCTGGCTGTTTATATTCATTCTCAAGTCATGTTTTGTGGTGTGAGTTTCTGTGAGTGACTACAGGCACTAGAATTGTGATGTGTGGTCCTGTGTCTAGACCAGATAGTCCAAGATATGTGGTCTCATGATTCAAAACATGAAATGTGGTTCTACCTGTGTTATATTTGTGGACATATTTTTAAAATCTGTTACAATTTAAAAATTGCTGGTGCGTGTACACCCTGAGTTTTACAGGCATGTCTACAAACAAAACAAGCACTGCCCAAACTGTTTTTCATTGCCTTAACAGATCAAGCTAAATTGCTGATGGAATTGGGATTTGATTATAATCTACTCCAGTGGATTCAATATTTATTATACAGTATCAATCAATCAAATTTTATTTGTACAGCCCATATTCACAAATTGCAATTTGCCTCATAGGGCTTTAACAAAGAGTACAGGTTGTGACATCCTCTGACCTCTGACCTACACCCTCAACAAGGGTGAGGAAAAACTGCCAAAAAAAAAACTTTTAACAGAGGAAAAAACACAGAAACCTCCAGGAGACACTCATGTGAGGGATCCCACTCCCAGGGATGGACAGAACCCACGTGTACACAACACATCAACAAAATGACTTAGAGAGAGAGAGAGCGAGAGAGAGAGAGAGAGCTAAGGCACTGTATGACTGGTTGTCAGTTAATTATGCAAGTAGATTAATATAATATAATATAATATAATATAATATAATATAATATAATATAATATAATATAATATAATATAATATAATATAATATAATATAATATAATATAATATAATATAATATAATATAATATAATAACCTCCAGGAGAGACTCATGTGAGGGATCCCACACACAGGATGGACAGAAGTGCAATGGATGCCACGTGTACACAACACATCAACAAAATGACTTAGAGCGAGAGAGAGAGAGAGAGCTAAGGCACTGTATGACTGGTTGTCAGTTAATTATGCAAGTAGACTAATATAATATAATATAATATAATATAATATAATATACAGTACATAATAAACAGTAGAAATCCCAGTCAAAGTCTTTGTGACTGACTCCCTTTCTGTTTATTCTTGTGTTTTCAGGGTCTCTGACCTCAGGGGCCAGCTCCTATGAAGTGGCTTCTCCAGGTTCTCAAGAGCTCTACGTGTTTGATGCAAATGGGACTCATCAGTTCACCTTGTCTCTGGTCACTGGAGACTACAAATACAACTTTAGCTACAGGTTGGTACTTGTGTGGAATTGAATGCATTGGTGCATTGGTGGTGGAAAAAAAAGCATAACATTTCCTCCCTTCATTCCCTGTCATCAGTAATGAGGAGGATTTAACTGCAGTGACAGACAGCAGTGGGAATACTCTCCGTATCCGTAGAGATACCAACAGGATGCCTGTCCGTGTTGTTGCCCCTGACAATCAGGTGAGGATCATGTTTTTGCATTGATGACACAGGGCAGAGAAAAAAGGGCACTATACTAATAACGCAAAGCATTTTTATAACAAAGCAAATGTATTCTGATATTTACTGTAATGTATACTGAGTCAACAGATGACATGTAGAAAGTCAATCTGAATATATAAGATGTTTGCCTGGTTTTCCACATGTCTGTTTGTGTGTAGGTTATCTGGCTAACCATCGGGACTAATGGTGGTCTGAAGACTCTCACCACTCAGGGTCAGGAGCTGGTCTTGTTTAGTTATCATGGCAGCAGCGGTTTGTTGGCTACCAAGAGCATCCAGATAGGCTGGACTACCTTCTATGAGTGAGCAGAACTGACTGGGTTTGAGTGCATTTCTGTATGCTTGTGTGTTGACGGATGTTTGTTTGGACTGTTGGATTTTTACATTTTGACAAGAATATTAAAATTATAATTAATTACATTAGCTCTGTTTGGTCTAACATCAGATTTGAATTATTTGATTTGATTATTTTGAAGACATCCGTCTCTCGGAAAGGATTTGATGGTCAGTGGTGTCGATTGCTACACTAAGACCCTACCAGGACAGATATATACCATGTCTCTGTCCTGTCATGTGAATTAAACTCTAAAGAAAGTCATGCAGTATTGGTGGCTAACTTCCATTCATTCGTTTCTCCCTCCATCCACTGTCCTTACAGCTATGACAGCGAGGGTCGTCTGACTAATGTGACATTTCCTACCGGTGTGGTGACCAATCTCCATGGCGACATGTCATCAGGGGCTGTTACGATGGACATTGAGACGTCAGGGAGGGACGAGGATGTTTCTATAACAACCAACCTGTCATCAATAGACTCCTTCTACACTTTAGTGCAAGGTAACCATGCAAGCATGTGTGCAACAACCTAATGAAGAAACTTTTAACAGTGTTGTCCTGGTATATAAATCAAATCTGCATATGTTTATGTATATCTGAACCGTGTATGCATGTATCATACACTGTATGTTGAAACTCAAAGAATGATGAATTAATTTCTGGTCATTAGTACTGTAAAGCAAACAGGCAGAGGTTGGCAGTGGGTGGGTGTAATGGTAGGGTTAAGACTTTGGTCAAAGTTAGTTACAGTTAGCCTTTGGATAGGATTTGGGTAAAGGTTGTATAAAGGCATACATACAGTATGTGTTTTGGGAGGGTGTTCACATTTTGTTCACAACTGTTGACTGTGCTTGGACATTTGCTCAGACTAGAATGAGTCGTTGTCTTAAACATTGTGTGACTTTGTAAAAGCTAGTTTCTTCAGTTAAAGTCTCTCTCTTTTTTCCCTTGCTTTTCATTTAATTTCTTTTCCTGTGGATTGTGAACGTTTTGTTGCAGTTCTAAACTGAACTGCTAAATGTATTTCTCTAATATGAATATATTCTATATCGAGAGACCTGAGTTGATGAAGTAATTAAGTATGGATTTTAGGTGAGTCTGCCATTGCATTGCAACAGATTGGCAATAATAAGCTGTCTGCTTTCTGTGTTCCTGCATAATATACAGTACATTGCAAAGCTTTCTTATGCGATAGATGGTCAATGATGGTTAATGTTAAAAAGGGTTGCTGAAATTGCACGTTGGACAGTAAATGATGTTAACAAGCATTCAGCCAACCAGTGCTTGTGAAACAAAGGTAAAACATATTAAATAAAAACAGATTGGCAGAAATAGTCCATGCTAATTGTGCAGAGGTAAAGTGTTATAAAACAACAGTCAAAATCTTTCATAATATTGAATTTGTAAATGGTTTATTGTCAATAATCAATCAATCAATCAAATTTTATTTGTATAGCCCATATTCACAAATTGCAATTTGCCTCATAGGGCTTTAACAAAGAGTACAGGGTATGACATCCTCTGACCTCTGACCTACACCCTCAACAAGGGCAAGGAAAAACTGCCAAAAAAAACCCTTTTAACAGAGGAAAAAAAAAACAAAAACGCAGAAACCTCCAGGAGACACTCATGTGAGGGATCCCACTCCCAGGGACGGACAGAAATGCAATGGATGCCACGTGTACACAACACATTAACAACTATTAATAGTGATAATGATAACGAAGTAAGGTTTTGCCTTGAATCTGATTAGTTGTTACAAACATAAGTCAATGATAAGCCAATCATTTACCTGATGATATGTCAAAACAACTATAAAGATGCATCTTTATTTTAAAGACACACACACACACACCTGCAGATTCGTTCAATATTTGCTTCATTAGCAAGTAGCACATACTGCTCACAAAATGAATCATGGCTTTTACTCAGTTAATCCTTGTTATGTACTGATTCTCTTCATTTTTGCCGTTTTTTTAAATCTCAGATCAATTTAGTCGTATTTGTGTTTTTAAATAAACTTACCTTATTATTATTATTACCTTATTGATATCATTCATGATAACTGTCCCTGTCATTTTTTTCTCCAACAGATCAGCTCCGGAACAGCTACCAGGTGGGTAATGACCATTCACTGAGGGTCATATATGCCAATGGAATGGACTCACACTTCCAGACAGAGCCCCACATACTGGCAGGTATGCAGTTTTGTGGACATTGCTTTAAATATTTACAATTTACAATAATCAGTGTATGTAAAGAATATGTGTCGGCTCTGATTTATGTACCACATTTCCTTGCGAATATATTTTTCACAACAACCATATCAGGACACAACGATGATCAAAGGGGGCCACCATCTGTTCATACAGAGGATAGCAAGCAATATAGAGCCTTGCAAATGCACCAGATGTTAACAAGAAGTTTGTATACATAAACATAATTCTGGGATTTTTTTAAATGTATGTAATGAGTACAGTGTGATCAATCAGTCCATTAAGACCATTATTAAATCATTAGGCCACTTGTGTAAATGTTGGGAACCACAGTATCATGTTCCAAGTTGAACGTTCAATTACGTTTTAGCTGTATTGACCTTACATATTTATGTTGACAAGCTGTACGCAAGGCATCCTGAATATAGCAGTGGAGTTAGAAACAGTCTAAAACGTGTAAAAGTTCCATTTTGAGATTATAGGGACTGACTTGACTGCACAAGCTCATGTGTAGCCATTTTTTTAATTTACATTTGCTGGTTTCGATTTGCTGATAGTAATGTTTTATTCATATGTATCTCCAGGTGCTGCTAGTCCAACTGTAGCTCGACGCAACATGACACTTCCAGGAGAGAATGGCCAAAACCTAGTGGAGTGGAGATTCAGGAAGGAGCAGACACGAGGAAAAGTCATTGTCTTTGGGAGAAAGCTCAGGGTGAGAGCTCCTCAGTTCAAGCTAACCCTAACCCATGATAATGAAACTTACATTATATATAAAAATACATTTTTAGAGCACTCAAAATCCTTTACAGTGGCAGCAAAATAAGACATGTCGGAAAGTCATCAGCAAGCAAAGAATGGAAGGAAGCTTGTTTGTGTGTCAGTGTTGCTAAGATTGGGAAGTGCGTGATTATGTAATTTCCCAATTTGGGATCAATAAAGTATATCTATCTATCTATCTATCTATCTATCTATGTCTTAGCTGCCTCTTTGTCAAAATAAGTTATGTCTGTGACAAAAAAGTTGCTTCCAGGTTCAAGATACATAAGATAGTGGCTGTTGTGACAGATCCAAAAGACAAATTAGAGTTAATGCAGACAATGAAAACTTCTAGTGGACGTGGATTGCCAAGCAGAGCCTCCTCCATGAGTTGCTAGGACGGGTCTATTCAGCTTTATTGTTCAGGGGCCACATTATTAAAAAGGGCCTGGGGGCCAGACACAACCATGACCATGACATAATCATGTTTATCAAACTTATCTAGCTGAAATGACTGGTGGAGGATCCAAGTAAAGGGAGCGTCATGACAACTAAAATCAGAGTTGACAGCACGAGTTTAGACATTATTTTGAAACATACAAGTTGTGTTAATGCTCGACAGTAAGTGTGTTGCACCTGGGATTTATTAAGATGAACATTTTTCTGCCTTGAGCATCATAATCAAATGATCTGACAAAGTTAATGTGCTGAGCCAGGGTTTATATCTTATATATATATGTGTCAGAACTTATGCAGACACAAATTGTATGGACAAAAGAAATCACTATTTATTTTACTGTTTGTGTCTCCAGGTGAATGGGAGGAACTTGCTGTCTGTGGATTATGATCGTACACTGCGAACAGAAAAAATTTATGATGACCACAGGAAGTTCTTGCTGAAGATCATCTATGATACCCAGGGTCACCCTACACTCTGGGTCCCCAGCAGCAAGTTACTGTCAGTTAACTTGACGTACTCCAGGTAAGCCCTTCTGTAAGTTATTTATTGTTGATAGGATGTTCACATACCTTTGTCACTCTATATGCATGAGTTTGGACATCCAACAGCACTTGTTACATTACTTAGAGAAGTTTTCACCACATCCTGAGTGGTGCTTTGCCTTGGCAGGAGTTTGTATTGCTGGCATTCTAATTTAAGTATAGGACATCAACTGACTATACTTAGATCGAGAATCAAAAAGTTTGGTTCAGGACTAATAAAACTTACTTGGACTGAGTCTGTAGCTCTTTTGGGTGCAGTGCATGGGCCACTCGCAAAGATTTTAGGTGATGCATATACAGTCACAGTGGTCCATTCCCAGAGTGAACCTTGACAGAGTGGATCTGGGTTTCAGGAATGAAGATTGATGACCGAGACTCACTCTCTGAAACAGGCAGCAATACTGTTGCAGGGCAGCATAGGCACTGACAAATAAGTGAGAAGATAAGTGACAGATAGGAAATATTTGCAGCTTAAATAGACCACCAAACTGAAGCGTTTGTAACCTGGAGTAGAGCAGTGCAGCTCAAGGTAGTTTCTTGAAATAGCTTGCAAGCATCTCTACATATTATATTATATTATATTATATTATATTATATTATATTATATTATATTATATTATATTATATTATATTATATTATATTATATTATATTATATTATAAATTAATGTCTGAAACTGCCTTAAGATTTAAAAAGGGATCTGGAGTGCAGCACTACACTCAACCAGACACTAGGGGTTGCTGCTTGCACTGTGATTGTCGAATGTGTGTGTCCTTATAGTACAGGCCAGGTGACAGGCCTCCAGAGGGGTCCAACAACAGAGAGGTGGGAGTATGACAGTCAGGGCCGAATCATTTCCCGAGTATTTGCTGATGGAAAGACGTGGAGCTACACTTACCTGGATAAGGTGCAGTAGTGTTTTCTGTATTTCATTTAGGAGAGTTACAAACGGGCTATTTCATTGTTCATTGAAATAGTGCTACCCATGCACATATATGAGCGTATTAACAATGTAAAGCATTAGAGGTTAATGCACACCCTTCACACATGCTGAGTAACCATATTACGCCGTGCTAGCTTTAGATTTTTGTTTAATATTTATACATGACAAAAGATAGTATTCCTGGTACAATGTACCACCTTATGTGGGCGGACGACATTCCCCAACTTGTTTATAATCTTTTGACTAAATCTTTTTTTCATTTAACTTGATGCAGGTGGCTTGTTACACCATCTGATCGAAACTGATGTTTTTTGTGCTTTTATGTGAAATTAAAAACACTTGCATAAAATACTAAGCTAACTAGTTAAACAATCTATCACTGCCTACTGAGGTCAGTCAAGAGAAAAGCAAGATATTTTTGTTATAGCAAAAGCCTGTAGTTCTGTGTTTTTCTGTCAGTGAAGAAATATTCCTCAGTTCTTATATTACTGATTCTATAGGGGAATCGGTGGTAACTGATAGGGGTTATAGTTGTTGGGTCCATTATAAATCAAGGCCTCATGGCTAAGATCCTGCCAGCAGTTCCTCCCTCAGGAGATCAGCTGCTTCAAACCCCTCTGGTTCAGAAACATGTGAGTAATTTGGAGTCTTGAAAGGTGGATTCTCACTTGCAACCAACCCAGGCGACTCAGTGTGGTTACATAAGAGAAATATGGCGAGCTGTGTAAAATGTCTCAGTAAGGCTCCTACTCTGTGATATTTACTGTTGCAATGATACGATTTTTCTTTTCTTACAGTCCATGGTCTTGCTGCTACACAGCCAGCACCAGTACATCTTTGACTATGACTCAGGGGACCATCTATCAGCAGTCACCATGCCCAGTGTGGCTCGACACAGCATGCAGACCATCAGATCCATAGGATACTACAGGAATATCTATACCCCACCAGAGAGCAATGCCTCTGTCACCGTGGACTACTCTGAAGATGGACAGGTCTGTGGTTGAGTGCATGTGTGAAAAGGAGTGTTAGAGAATATGTAGTATTTTATCTTTTCTTAAGACTTGCTTGCTACAAGTAATAGTTAATGACTCAGAAAATTGTCAAATCATTTGTGTCACTGGTTGTCAGACAGTGTCAATCTGCATTAAATTGTTTATTTTTTAGAACAATGTCCTTCGAGCATGGTATTCACATCTGTCCCATGAGATCCAAATACAAGTGTGTACTAAATGTGTCCTCGGATTTAATCACTCAACCACACCCAGAGGTGGTGCAGTGAACCAGAAGTATTTTTACCCTTATCAGTGTGCATACATTGTTTTACTTGTGACCACCACCACAGTAATCACACTGATCTCCACATGATTTCCCTTCTCTAATGGATATTCCATGGCAGAGGTATATGCAACATATTGATTCACTCAGCCCCACTCACACACAGGTAGTCTCACACAGACACACACTTACATTGACATTAACAGTAGTCACATTTGAACACTCAGACTGGTTAAAAACATTTTGTCTTTACAGAAAGACAAAATGACCAAGACCAATCAAGTGAAGATGCATTTTAATACCAGGTGTGAACAGATACAGTATATTTAGGATTGTTCACTTGTGTTCGTGTCTCTCTCGATAGATGTACGATACCAGGTTGTTTGTTTGTTTGCTCTTCAGGTCAGACAGTGGACATTTCTGACAGAATATAGCTGACAGCAGTGATCTATGTTTGGCAATCTTGTGAATCTATGTGGGAATCTATTAACCTAATTGTCAATTTAATAATCTCTCTTGCTCTCTCTCACTCTCGCTCTCTCACTCTAGCTCCTTAGGGTTGCCCATCTGGGTACTGGCCGCCAAATACTTTACAAATATCGCAGACAGGTATTTGATATGTGTTTCTACTTAAATCTAAATTAACTATGTATCTGTATTCAAATGTATGTTTTTTTATATAAATGCACTTGCAGTGTATAATTAAGAAATACAGTGTTGTATAATAACAACAATACCATAGCCGTCCCCCTTTGCAATTAAAAATGCAAATTTAATAATTTTATTTTCAGTAAAATTACAATTATTAGAACACTGAAGACTCAAGTGATTGTGAGGCATGATATGCAGTAGCAGCTGTAATGGTACCTCTGACATTGATGGTAACTGATGGTGTAGCTTTTTCTGCTTTTGTGCGATTGTCTCGTATTGTGAACAAATACTGCACTGATTTATTTTCCACTGCAGAACAAGCTGGCAGAGATCCTCTATGACTCGACACGAGTTAGTTTCACGTATGATGAAACTGCTGGCGTGCTTAAAACTGTCAACCTTCAGAGTGAAGGCTTCATCTGCTCCATCCGGTACCGGCAGATTGGGCCACTGGTTGACCGGCAAATATTTCGTTTTAGCGAGGATGGGATGGTGAATGCACGCTTTGACTACACCTATGACAACAGCTTCAGGGTTACCAGCATGCAGGCTGTAATCAATGAGACACCACTGCCAATCGACCTCTATCAGTTTGATGATATATCTGGGAAGGTGGAGCAGTTTGGGAAATTTGGAGTCATCTATTATGATATCAATCAGGTAAGACAGGATTGGTGCATTATTTAAATTGTCCTATAGTGACAGATAAGTAAGAAAGAATACCTTACAAACCTTAAGTCGTCAAGCAACCTTGAGTCTTTCTGGAATGACTCGGAGCCATTCACTTCCTGAATGGTGTGCAGCTGAGTACCACAGACCTTTAAAGACTGATTGTGTGAATTTTATTAAATATTCCCCCAGTTGGTGAAGTCTCTTTAATCACAAAAGACAAACATTTCTTCAATGAGAATTTTTATACCTCACTGAAATTAGTGCATAAACCCATTCAATCAATTACTTTGGTCTACCTTAAGTTAAGTCATTAAGTCAAACTCTGTCTTGTGTCCAGTCTCTATGCTGAAGCGCATTAGGCATGAAAACTTTTCTGAACTTGCTTTGACCCTGTCTCAGATCATCTCCACGGCAGTTATGACCTACACCAAACACTTTGACCAGCATGGGCGCATCAAGGAGATCCAGTATGAGATCTTCAGATCTTTGATGTACTGGATCACCATTCAGTACGACAATATGGGTCGTGTCACCAAACGAGAGATCAAGATTGGACCATTCGCTAACACAACCAAATATGGTTATGAATATGATGTGGATGGACAGTTGCAGACGGTCTCCCTCAATGAGAAGATAATGTGGAGGTAGGATTATAACATCAAAGTTACGCCATATGCTGATGCTTTGTGTTAATAGTATTATTTTTCTGGCCTTCCAGGTATAACTATGATCTGAATGGGAACCTGCATTTGCTGAACCCAGCGAACAGCGGCCGGTTAACCCCTCTACGCTATGATCTGAGAGACAGGATCACTCGTCTGGGAGATATTCAGTACAGGCTGGATGAAGATGGTTTCCTAAGGCAGAGAGGAGCTGAAATATTTGAATACAACTCTAAAGGTAGGAATTAGTATTAGTACTTTCTGTTTTGTAGCAGTGTATACACTGGTAGTTACATAACAGTGTAGAGGTCCAGTGGCACCCGTAGGAGTCACAGTGTAACCTTAATAAAAGGTCTTGCTATAAGAGTGTTGTCATAGTGACTACTGGCAGGGCAGTGATGAGTCACAATCATGATCACATTAGTTTTCTGATTTAGCTGTTATCCTGATAGCCCCGCTATTAAGCTAGATAGCTTTGTCACTAATATAATAACAATAATAGAACAATAATAATGTTCCACTGACATGTTCCAGGTTCACTTTCCAGATCTTTAAAGACAATCAAATTAGAGAAAAGCACAGCTAAAACTGTGAATGTGGTTCCTCTGCACTGTTCTCTGTGTCCCCCATGTTCAGCAATGTTTGTAGTCAACAGGGCTTGTGGCTTAGCGTTAGCCATGGTGATTTCTGTGTAATGAATGATTGTAGATGGATGCTTTTTTTATTTTTAGATGGTAGATTCATATACACGCATTGATGCAGCACTTCTTTAGTTTGCACTTGTTTGCCTGCACAGCCATCAGAGGTTTTATGGTGTCCTGCCCAAGGACAGTTTCAGATGCGGACTGGGGCTCTCACCACTGACCTAAGTAGTGGATGACCCACTTAACCTCCTGTGCTACAATCACTCCTATTATATACAGATGGATAATAGGCTGTAAAATGACTGTAAAACGTGTGTGTGTGAGGTTTGAATGATCTGAATGTTTTAAAGATTTTTAATATTACCACTGAGGGCAGTTTGCAATTGATGTGTCCATAACAGCTTTTTCATTAACATTCATCACATCCTCATTTTTCTTTTCTGTCATTTGTAATTCAGGTCTTCTAGTTCGTGTCTACAGTAAAGCGTCCAGCTGGACCATCCAGTACCGTTACGATGGTCTAGGTCGACGGGTAGCATCTAGAAACAGTCTCGGCCAACACCTGCAGTTTTTCTACGCTGATCTTAACTATCCAACCAGGATCACCCATGTCTATAACCATTCCAGCTCAGAGATCACATCTTTTTACTATGATCTTCAGGTAACTATATTGGTAAAGTAGATTGAGAAATTATGATATCTCTGAAGACTTGCTGTATTTAGTCACATTACACAAGAACAGTGGGTAAACCTTGTGATTTCCTTTACTAACTTTTATCTTGAACTTTTAAATCTATCTTCAGCCTGAGACAGGCAAAACATTGAACTTGATTGCAGTCTTTCTTTTGACTAATCACGCACAGTATCCCAATCAGAGGTGATGGGATGGTTTTCTCTGTAGATGTCACAAATGATCACAAAATACTAATGCAAACTGCTTTTACTACTTTAAATGCTTCACAGCTTCACGAGCCTTTAACTTTTGTTATTGAGGAATATTTGTTGTGACACATATGGTTTGTGAATCTGCAGCAACAATTGCCACAATAATTAATAGTAATAGGGACATTGCTGTTTATAATTGTTAGGATGCCATGGTGGTACAGTGATTAGCCCTTGTGCCTCCCAACAATAAGGTTTGAATCCCGGTCTGCCTGGGCGTCTCTCTCAGCAGTGTTTGGATGTTCTCCTTGCTTTCTCTGGGTAATTCGGCTTCTTGCCACAACCCAAAGACATGCATATTAGCATTAGCTTAACGGAGACTGTAACTGTACCTTAGGTGTGAGTAAGTCGGCTAAGACTGGCTACAGCAATCCCCACATACCTCAGAGGATAATCTGAATAGACAGTGGATTAATGGGTAGTTTCATGTGCAGTTAGAATAAAAATAATAACAAAACAATCACTCTCTTCATTATTCTAAAGTGTGCTATTCTAATGGTCATTGTTACACAGGGCCACGTCTTTGCAATGGAGATCAGCAGTGGAGAGGAATTTTATATTGCATGTGATAACACTGGGACACCACTGGCTGTCTTCAGCAACAATGGACTATTGCTTAAACAGGTCTGTATTATATGAATGTTTGTTTTCTTAATGTTTGTATCTGTTCAAACTTCAAAATTAAATTGAATGAATATGTATGTGTTTGTGCAAGTATAGGTGCAGTACACTGCGTATGGAGAGGTTTACTTTGATTCCAACCCAGACTTTGTGCTGGTAATCGGTTTCCACGGAGGCCTGTATGATCCTCTGACACGACTGCTGCATTTCGGAGACAGAGACTATGATATTCCTGCTGGGAGGTAGGCACAGATATTCAGAACAAGATTGATGTGTGACTCAGTGTAGCAGGATGCTATTCCCACTTTGTCAGTGTCTCGTCTGACCAGCTTGAATTTGATATGTAGATGGACGACTCCTGACATAAGTACATGGACACGTGTTGGTAAAAACCCTGAGCCCTTCAACCTCTATATGTTCAGAGGCAACAACCCAATCAGCAAGATCCATCAGGTCAAAGAATATGTCACAGGTACTGAGAACATGTGAAGTGCTCTCTCCCTCCCTCCAGCCTGCTTTTTAGGTCCAGATGGGCCAAAATGAAAAATCAAAGGAGTTTTCAATATATTTTCAATATTTGCTGTACTGTCCTAATTAATTTTTTTTTTTTAATGAACAACATGTTGAAAAAAAGTTCAAAAATTGCTTTATTTTGCATTTAGCAGGTAGAGACTCTTGTACTAAAAGAGATTTGAACTGATCCAGCATTTTATTGAGGTCAGAGAGATTTTGGACAATAGATAGAAATGACCATTTTTATAGTAATGAATTTCAACACTACTTTGTGTATGGGTAATTTGTTAGTGTTTGTGTGGAATTACTTAAAGTCATGAAGCGACTGTTTCCTCTCCTTCTGCTCTCTTTCTATCTAGATGTCAATATCTGGTTGGTCACATTTGGCTT
The DNA here is from genome assembly GCA_016785345.1 of Trinectes maculatus. Taxonomy (NCBI): domain Eukaryota; kingdom Metazoa; phylum Chordata; class Actinopteri; order Pleuronectiformes; family Achiridae; genus Trinectes; species Trinectes maculatus. The sequence continues at coordinate 117,721 of JAFBJQ010002209.1, forward strand.
TCATCTCCACAATGCAATCCCAGGGTTCCCCATTCCAAAGTTTGACCTGACGCAGCCATCAATGGAGATGAAAAAGAGTCAACTGTGGGATGACCTGCCTGTATGTAACTTAAGTACACATAGATAGAAAAGCTGAATACATGCATTGGTTAACAGCCTGGCGGTCATGTAAACAAGAAAATGGGGAAATGGAGGGCAATAAGAAATTTAAGGGATGATTAAGGATTATCCTGAAAGTGTTTAACCATCATTCAGGCCTCTCTTAGCTCACCGCCAGCCTCTCTGCAGCCCCCTTTATTGCACTTGTACAAGTACAAGTGCAATAAATGAAGTACCATGAAACATATATAGAGAGTCAGTATGTACATAAGATGGAAAGATTTCAAAGTAAATCACATTTTTTCCTCTAACAAATATGCAAAATTATTTTCACATTTGTGACTTTTCAAACAGATGGTGTACATTAACATTATGTATTGTATTTACTATTTCTTAATGATGTTAAGAAGTAAGCAGCACATTAAATCTTACATAACTTTCTCACTCGCTTGTCCACAGTCTATTTCAGGTGTGCAACAAGAAGTGATTCGTCAGTCCCGGGCCTTCCTGTCCTTTGAGCGCATGCCAGAAATCCAGCTCAGCCGACGGCATTCGGGTCATACCAGACCTTGGCTGTGGTTTGCCACGACTAAGTCCCTCATTGGCAAAGGAGTGATGTTCGCTGTGATCCAAGGTCGCGTGGTGACCAACGCTCTCAACATCGCCAATGAGGACTGTATTAAAGTGGCCTCAGTCTTAAACAATGCCTTTTACCTTGAAGACCTCCATTTCACAGTTGAGGGCCGAGACACCCACTACTTCATTAAGACGAGCCTGCCTGAGAACGACCTCAGCGCGCTGCGGCTCACCTCAGGAAGGAAGTCAATGGAAAACGGAGTCAACGTCACAGTGTCCCAGTCCACAACAGTGATGAACGGGAGGACACGACGCTTTGCCGATGTTGAGCTGCAGTATGGTGCTTTGGCGCTGCACGTGCGTTACGGGACAACGTTGGATGAGGAAAAGGCACGAATTCTGGAGCATGCAAGGCAGAGGGCGCTGTTAAGCGCCTGGGCCCGTGAGCAGCAGCGGGTGAGAGATGGGGAAGAAGGAGTTCGGCTGTGGACGGAGGGAGAGAAGAGGCAGCTGCTGAGCAGTGGAAAGGTTTTGGGTTATGATGGTTACTATGTCTTGTCTATAGAGCAGTATCCAGAGCTCGCTGACAGTGCTAACAATATCCAGTTCCTGCGTCAGAGTGAGATCGGTCGGAGGTAACACAGCATCGGGAAATGTAAACGTTGTACGCCCTCTGTGACTGCCAGAGACTGAGAGACGTGTTGTTTTCAGAGAAAATGGATGCCTTGAGACCCGCCTTGAGAATCAGAACTAGCCATTTAAAAGACTTGATGTGCGCAATGGTGTTTTCTTCTGGCAATGGCAGAGGAGATGAACTGCAATTCAGCTGACATGAAATATTAGGAAATTACAATTGTGAGGCTTTAAAAAACATTTCACAAACCTGTAAAGAACCAATACCTTTTCTCTTTATATTTCTGTCCTTTTTTCTTTCTTTCTTTCTTTCTTTCTTTCTTTCTTTCACCCTGCCATCTGCCCTCAAACAGCCTATTTGCATGCCCCGCCCTCCCTCCCCATCCTGTCTGCAAGGCTACACTGAACACTGTCATAATTTACTATCCAGCTGTGAAACAGGAGGATGTCAATTTTTTCCAACAGCCAAGTGAGCATTTCAGCAGCCATCTCAACTCAATGAGCCCACAAACATTAAGACTATTGTAAACTGGCAGAGCTGTCTGCCTGAGAAATGTCTGTGGATCCCACACAGATGCTATGCTTGCCATATTTGTGTGGGTCCAGATGTGTTATTCTGGGGAGTAGACTCCTGGAAGCCATGTCTGTAGGATCTATTATTTCCAACTGCTGCAGCCATTAAATGGAACTGTTGTGGACTATCTCTGAGAGACAGGCACAAAAAAAGGACTATTGTATGAGTGTAAAAAGGGAGAAAAGTGATTTTCTGTTTGGATTGATTTGTTTTTATATATAAACTTGCGTTTACTTCAGACAAAAAAGGGTGATTAAAATAAACAAAAAAAGTGTTTACATACTATTTACTATATCACTATTACTGCTTTTACTACAACACCACCATCTGAATGGACCATGAATTGAACTCAATGAAACATATTCTGCTTCGGTTTGTTTCTTACTGATATTTGTGATCTGTTCGGTCAGTTCTGATATGACTCTTCTGTATCCCATCTACTTTTACAAGGTCTATACAATCATACATATGTAACAGCAGAAGCAAGGCAACAACATGGCTTTGGCGATTTTATGTTGATGTACACTGAATGGGCTGATTAGTCCTATAATACCACTGCTCCATTGTCACACAGGAATCCTTTACGTCTGTAAACCGTGACTCAGATTGGTAATGCGTAGACCTTGTGCTTTTATTGGTCAAAGGTAGTAGTATTGCTTGCAGTAGCTTGTCATGGCTTTGGGGGGCATTATTACTGTGAGTAGTAAATAATTGTTGCATCCCTCTTTGTTTTTGCTTGTTTCTCCGTAAAGGGACAGTGCATCACGTTCAGTAACATTGAGTAACAGTAATAGATCAGAAATTGAAGTGGATGTTTTCTCATTGATTGTGGGTCTGTTTACTCATGTAGAGGAGTTTTTTGTGTGTGTCTGTGTGTTTACAAAGGTAGAAAGGCAACTTATTTTCAAGAAAAGGACAGGAATTTTGCACAGAGGTAACAACCTATTTTAACAGTCTCTTCTCAAAGAGAATTATGACGAGTTGACAATGTTTTTTTTTAATTTTTAAGTTTAAAAAATTCCACTTATCCGTACATCAATATTAGACTCAGAGAAGGTAATTTATGTACAGTGTTTCTACAGTAAAGAATAAACATCTTTGAAACTACTGTTTTTTACTACTGTTTTTTCTCTTTGCTATTTATCTCTGTATTTCTTTCTCTCCCATCTGAAACACCACGCGCTGTCATAATGATAACAAACTGCATTATCTGAAAAATAGAATATAATGACTTTATTTTAAAAAGACACCCCCCCATGAGCACTAAAATCTCATGAGTCATACCTACCATCTCTGTATATGGAAGACTTAAAGCTTATAATGTCCAGGCCTGTCTTGGACCAGCTCTTAGTTATGCTACTGTATTAATTTAATTTAAATTAAATGTTTATTTGAAAGGGACAATGCACATAAATGGACACAGTACGAGTACATGTGTAAATGCGCCGAAGTTAGCTTGTCAGCTAATTTACATTCGCAGTCCCTTAAACCCCCTTAAAACATATACAGACATACAAAGCATTTCATAATTTTACATTTCACATTTGTCTAGCTAAATTATAAGGTGCGTGTATAGAAAAGTGGTTACAGGGTAAGGTACTGCTATTTCTAAAAGTAAATAATAAATTTAAAGTTTGATCAGATGTGTTGGTCCTCTCCTGCCGCTTGACGACGACCAAGACATGAGGATCCAACAATGTGCAAAAGAAAATACAGTCAATAGTTGAGACATATTCAGTTAAAGACATCAGAGGTCATGCCAACATACGTATAAGTATGCATGAACCGCTGGAACAACAGAATAAAAATATGCTACTGCTCAGACAATCATGGCACATGCCACATCCGTGTATGTATTATGTGACATGAGGTCTGAGTAGAGCTAGTGAGTACAGCGTTGATTGGATCTAAGACAATTTTTGAGATTGGTTTTAAAGGTATTGTATGTGGGGGATTCTCTTATTGTGTGAGGGATGTTACTCCAGATGTTACCGCCTCTGATTGAAAGGACTGATTGTGCAAAGGTGGTGCGTCTGTACGGGACCTCACAGTCACCTCTACTTGTGGCTCTGGTGGTTCTGCCAGTGGTTGTTTTTAACTTTATGTATTCTCCAAGTGTTGGTGATGTGAGACCGTTAAGTATTTTATATATGGCACAGGCATATTTAAAATTTTTAAAATGTGTAAAGCTTAATAAAATATACGATTCCAGTATTCTGCAATGGTGGTGTGAAATAGGTTTTCTGGCAAATATTTTGATAGCCCTCTTGTATAGTGATTCAACTTGTTTGAGTGTAGCTTCACTTGCGAAGGACCAGTTCGTAAAACAATAATCAATATGTGATAAAATTATGGCATGTAAAAAAAATTTGGCTGCTCCTGTCGTTAAGGATGACCTGATATGCCTAAAGTTATGCAAATGAAATTTGATTTTGTTTGAAATTTTTTTGACATGATTTTTAAAGTTTAAAGAGGAGTCCATGATAACACCAAGGTATTTGAATAGTAGGCATAGATTGTCCGGGGGACACATATTAGATTTAGATTTCACAAGCTAAAACAGGTGTCAAGAAAATTAAAAAGAAAGTGGCGCTCCACCAAACATGAGGAGACCTATATAATCTGGAAAAACTGTTTTAAAGCTTATAAGAAGGCACTCCACAATGCCACAGCTGCCTGTTACTCATCATTAATTGAAGATAACAAACATAATCCAAGGTTTCTTTTCAGCACTGTAGCCAGGCTGACTGGAAGCCACAGCTCTATTGATCAGAGCATTCCACACCCCCTTACGAGTGATGATTTTATACATTTCTTTAATGATAAAATTATAACTATACTAAGTAGTGACTTAGTGATCCGTGCAAACAGAAATAGCAGGCTCAGCACACATAGACTGCTTTACCCAAATTGCCCATAGTCAGCTGAAAACAATAATTTCCTCATCTAAAGCAACAACCTGTATTCTAGACCCCATTCCAACAAAACTCTTTAAAGAAATTCTACCTCTATTGGACAGTCATTTACTAGATATAATCAATCTGTCACTGTCATCTGGCTATGTACCACATTTTTTAAAGTAGCTGTAATTAAACGTCTCCTCAAGAAACCCAGTCTGGACCCAGAAGTTTTAAATAACTACAGGCCAATATCCAACCTTCCCTTTCTCTCAAAAATCCTTGAGAGGGTTGTCGCCAATCAGTCAAATGATTTTCTTCACACCAATAGTCTATATGAGGACTTTCAGTCAGGGTTTAGAGTTCATCATAGCACTGAGAAAGCTTTGGCAAAAGTCTCAAACGACCTACTCATGGCTTCAGATAAAGGATTTATCTCTGTTCTGGTTCTCTTAGATCTTAGTGCAGCTTTTGATACTGTTGACCACCACATCCTTCTTCATAGGCTCCAACACTTACTTGGCCACTTCCATGGACCATCGACTGTGGTGGCAGCTGATCGTGGAACATGCTCCGGAGCAGCAGGGCCCGGATTCAGCAAGTCATGTAAGCTTGCACCCAGATTCATTGGCCCTTTTGAAATTGAGAGAGTGTTGAATCCCTCGGTAAGACTTAAGACCCTGATAAGCCTGGTAAAACACCAGGAGGCGTTAATTGAGGTGGGGTACTGTCACGTTCCAACATGTTGTCTTTGTTTTATTTTGTGCTGGGTGCACTTCCTGTGCATTGGCTGCTAGGTCTTTGCTTTGTGTTTGTCGTACCTTTAAGCCTTCACAGGAGGCGTGGCTTGACTTTCCAGCAGCAGCAGACGAAGCACACCTGAATCCAATCATCCTACTCAACCTCTCCATATAACGCCTGGTCTGATCACCACTTCGCTATGAGAGTATTCCGTTCCATGTGGTATTTGTCCTGAGCGTTGTTTTTTTGATCCTCCTCAACAAGTGAGTACTAGTTGTGTTTTGCTTGATCTCCTTCTTTTCTTCAGTTTCTACTGTGCCTCTCTGCTGGCCTGTTGGAAGTCGACAGCCACTGCCTCCTGTTGTGTTTTTTTTTTTTTGCTCGTGGCCTCACCGACGACACTTAACTTTGTGCTTGTATCTACAGTGATTCGCTCTTCAGCTCTTAGACGCTTTTTGTTTTTGTATTTGTGAAAAGACATTGTTTTTTCATTTCTTTTCTGACTCTGCTTCTGGGATCCAATAACTAAGACCTTAACACATTTATTTTGAACATAAAACAAGTGTATTATTATTTTGCTATTTAATTTTGCTTTTCCCCACCTCACCACCCCACACAGATCACGCTTCCCCGGGTCACGCCTCCCCCCTTTGTGGGGGGCGAGGACCTACAACATATTTTTTTAAACCCACGGATCAAATAAAATCCTGGAAAAAACCCTTTATCTCTATGAGACAAATTGTGATTTGTGAATTTGGGCTACACAAATAAATTGGGTAGATTGATTCTACTCAGGAGTTTCTCTCAAGTTGCTTATTCTGCAATCATCCAATCGGACGATTGTCTGGCACTAAATAAACATCAGATTAAACAAAAGCCGATTAAATACATTTATATTAACAATAAATGTGCTGCGTGTTTAAGACTACACACTGTATAAAGACACAATATATATTTTATTATTGTTGCATAATGTAAAATAATGACTGATTGTGTCAGATCCACACATCTCTGACACACTGGCAACATCTCAAAGACTCTCAGAAATCTTGGTTGGGTGCCCTGGCATCTTCTGGGCCGCCGGCAGGGGTTCTGTATTTGAAAACCTTGATGTGCATTAATCAGACAATGTACTGTATATTGTAATAGTAAAAGCAAACGATTGTCAGTTTAATTGAAGGTAATCTCAGAGGACACTGTGATATGGTCATGCACAAATACATTAAATTGTCTTCAAAAAGCCTTTTAGAACCATGAAACAAAGTCCAGACAAGAATTTCTTTCTTTTTTTATTTACATCTGTTTGCTTTTGACCAATCACACATTGCAGGAAGTACAATTCTTGTCTCACTACCACTGCTGCTGCTTTCCTGTCACAACCCCCACCCCCTGTTCTGCACCAGCTTGCATGGGCACAAATGTTGTTGTGTTCGTGTACCTCTGCTTTCCTTCTCTACCACCTATAGAGCCAAGCTGTGTAAGAAAGCCAGACATGTTAAAAATGTACTTGTGAATACAATGGTATGATGACCATTTACATTTCCAGATACATTATCTAAGCACAGTGTCTCACTGGGGAAAATATAAAAAAATATAGGCAGACCACCACCTTCATTTGTGAGAGGACAAAGTCTTGTTTTGCCTTACAGGGTAATTAACTAATGAAATGTTACACACAGCCACTACCCCACAAACACCCAACTGATTTACTGAGCAGCTACACAAGTCAATATGAAAGGTCCAATGAACTGAATAATATGACACTCCAAACGAATCCCAGATTTCCCCGTGTCAACAGCCATTACTTGGTTTGATTGTCAACATAAAAGAAATAAAATCGAATGACTCTAGACAGCACGTTCAAAGTTCTTGTGTATTCCTAAACCCAAAGGGACAAGGTGATTAAAAAAACCTGCCAAGAAAGATCCCCCCACAGGCAGCCAAAAAGAAACCTATCTTGAATATCCAGTTAAAATCTAAATATCAAAAGAAGCCAAAGACAAGGTATCCTTGAGCTTTTCTTTGGCCAAAGCATTGGAGCAGGGAAACCTGCAGATTAAAGGCACCAAAGTCCCTTTCAATCAGCTCTCTGCTCCCTGCCTCATTCTGGAGCTCCCCGAGGGGAGCGCAGGATTTTTACTCAGCTGCGCTGTTCCCATTTCCAGGTTCATTAATGGAATTAAAATTAATGACAATCTCAGGCTTCTTGGGCTGGTAATGCCTGCCAAAACACAGTATAGGACAAAACACGTATTAAATACACACATATGAGGATGAAAGTCACATCTTCACCGTCTTTAGAAGTTCAGCTCCCCCTGTTCCCTAACACATTTTCAAAATGTTACGTTCCCAATAATACTGCCAGCATGTTGCATTTGAACTGGGGTCATGATATTTGAAGCAAATATAGTTATTTACCATCAAGCAACAAAGGCAACCTAACCCTAACCCTAACCCACCATGAAGTAAATAAATATAAAACTGAAATTCTGAGAATAAGAGTTCAATTTTGTCATAGGTTTATTAATAACAAAAAGACAAAACGTACACATCGTATGTTTGAGGCGTATTTCTGTGTTACGATAAAACTACCACTCACCTGTAGTTTATGCCTGCCATGTTGAGCAGCCTTCTGGAAGCCGTCATCTCTGGCGTGTCGTGATACTTGTCAGAAAGATAGACCACTTCTTTAAGACCTGTACAGAGAAAGGCATGATAAACATCCACGCAGGGCAAGTCTGCAGAATAAAGAGCCTTAGTGGTATCATATCATATCATTATTTTTTTATATATTAATTTATTTCCACATCTTTTTATTTGTACATTTATTACCAATCAAAGTATCAGTCACAGTCAGTCAAACTATGTCAGAATTGTTTGACTGACTGTTATGTAGTTTTCTTATTAAATTCATCATTGAATGGAATAAATGAAAGAAAGGAAATTGGTAGCTACTAAATGTCAGTGTTTCAAAACTTTCTATCTGTGTCGGAGGTTTAAGCCTTGTTACATAAGACACGCCTGGGCGGAACCAAAAGAAACCAGATACACTGCATTTCAACACTGTGAAAGCATCAAAGGTCAGTGGAGTAAAGGTGCTTTTATTTACAACAATCATAATTGTCAAGATCTCTTTTATTTATTTTTAAAGTGTTATCACTCAAACTTGTGTCTGTTTGGTGGAAATCAAGATGTTCTAACTGTCCAATGTTACAGCTGTCCCTGGTCTCTCCTACATGCAATGTCACGGGCAGTTTATTAGTCTTCGTCCCTAGATTCTGTCCCACTCTGGTGATTTGGGGTCAGTCTTTACAGTTCTCTTCCCCAACATACACAGTTGGTTCTATAAAGAATCCCTCAAGGATACTATTTCAGTTTCAGTATTTTACTATATGTAGTAGAAAATTGTCAAAGTGTATTATTACACTGTCATCAGCTCAGTATATATGTACTGTATATGTACAAACTCTTATTTGACGTCAAAATTAAACTGTAAAAAGGACCAAAATATTTAAGAAATATAAGTTATGGCCCAATTTTGACTTTTGAATTTAGCTGCAAGATAAATAATACATCATAAATGTAGACACAGCTGTTGTTGTTTTGACTGTCCACTGCAACAATGGCTGGTATGAGGATGACAAAACCACAACTCAAGCGCTCTGACTGATCTAAGACTAGCAATGTTCTAAATGACATGCAGTCCAGATATTGTCAACACTCACCGGCCTGGATGATGAGCTTGGCACACTCATTACAGGGAAACAAAGCCACGTACATGGTGCAGCCTTTCACATCAGCACTGTTCTTGTTCATAATGGCATTCAGCTCAGCATGGCACACTGTGGAACAAAATCAATGCATGAAATGGTTTATGTTGAAGTTATTGCAGCAATGAAAATATGTTGGTTAAAGTAATTAAGCCCAAGTTAAATAAATTACACATAAACTTTGACCAGCATTGATGTCTTGTTATGTTTTTTTAGTATTACAGTAGTTCATGTCAAAGATATACAGTATATACTTTATATTATTTCTCTCAGAGAACCGGAAACAGTGGAATTGACACTGAAACAGTATGTAGGCTAGTTCCACAAACAACACCCCACCCACACACACAATTATTAGGAAAGAGTGTGGGAATCAATGAAGAATCAGACAAGAAACCAGACTTATGATGACCCTGTGCTAATAAAATCTTGTCCAGTTGCCTTCCATAACTGGCAGCGAGACTCAGAAAAAACAATGTCAGTAAATTTTCAGTGTCTTGGTTTTTATATTTGTAAGTTGTTCTTAAGAATGTTTTGTGACTGTTCTATTTTTCTTTTAAATTTAATTTTATGACAATAAAGAGTTTTTTTTATGAAACTTAGTAAGTAGTTTTTAAAAATATGTATTGCCTTTTTTACATCTTGATGAAAACGAAAGGGTAAAAATGAAAAGGAGAGAAATGAATTAGAGGATGAAAGTATCTCACCTATGGAAAATATTTTATGATTTCTTCATTACTTAGCTTGTAGCAACCTCTACAGGTTAAGGTCTAACACATGAGACAAGATGAGATCTTAGCACCAGACAGATAATAAATTACATTCTTTGCTCCAACACAAATGCCTTTAATACTGAATTATGTTAATATCAGAAAACATCCCTCACACTATAAGATTCATAAAGTGGCAGATAAAACCATCAGGACCTTGTTATTTTACTGTGTGTGTACATTTCTCAAACAATGAGTTGAGTTTAGAAAATATAAAACCAAATATAAATACAGTCTCACCATATGGATATTTAGTGTCGAGTCGGTCATTAGCAGACCGCGACCAAGGCATCAGGTCATCGTCACAGCCATTAGGCATACCATTGTATCCAATTCCAACAATCTTATTCTCCTGGTTGACTATGCATGCCCCGACCTGCAGAGGGAGAAGGGGGTTCACAGATTGGCTTACTGTAAACAGCTCAGAGTCCCAAGAAATATGTAAATTAAATATTCAATGTGTATGTGTGTGGTATGTGTACAGCTAGGTTTCATGTGAATGTACCCCAATTAGAATACAGGGGGTCCTCGGGTTACGACGGAGATCCGTTCCTGAGAATGTGTCCTTACCGAATTTCGACGTAAGTCAGAACATACATTCATATGTAAGGTAGATAGTAAGTTGTGCCACTAGATGTCGCTATAACACCACGCTAAAATAAGAGTTTACTATGGTGAATTGCCTTTTGTCCCTCTTGACACATGGTGAATTGCCTTTTGTCCCTCTTGACACACCGTAGGGGTTGATATCGCGAGTGTAATGAGCATTTCCTTTAGATTTCTGATAACAACCTTGTAGACACTGTGTTGTGAATAAACCTACGGTATCTCCACAATCCCGAACCCATCTGTGTCCGTGTGCATCTCCTTACCGGCTGCTGCTGCACCCCCCGCCAGCCGTCCATTTCACATAAGTAAACACAACGCAGAGTAGCCTAGCTGTGGATGTGTCGGTGAGCCGGTGCCAACTAGTTCCCGTGCGAAGTCTGTACGTATTTACGGGGCAAACCGCTTAAGCCGAAACAAGGAAGTTCATGGAAGATGTGTCGTAACCACGAAAACGTCGTATCTCGAGACCGTTGTAACCCGAGGACCCCCTGTATATATAAAACCTCATGAACTGTACAGGTATGTGGCCTGGATAAATAAAATAAACGTCATACTATATCTGAGAGTAACAAGAAAAGCTATAATAAATAAAGCTAATATCTATTTGAATAGAAACGTTTTAGGGAGCTCAAGAGAAATCAATGAAACCTGACTGATAATTGTAAATGTTCTGGTTGTTAGACATGCACACCTGTGAGCTTGGGTCTTTGCTTCTTTGGGCTGACAGAAAGGCCACAGCCATAAAGTAGTCTGGCCACTCCAGGTAGTCATCTCTCTTCTTGGTTTTGCTCCTATTGAGAGACAAGAAAAAAGACAAACAGGATGTCAACCATAGTGATCCAACTAAAGAAAATCAGTCCATCCATTAAAATGTAAGCCTTTCAGACATTAACCATGCAAACTGCTTTTAGATAGTGTGCAGTTGTACATTATGATTATATAATGTAATTACATACATTACAATAATACAAATTACATTACATACAGTAGTGATGGGTGGATGAGGCCTCAAGAAGCGTTGCGGCACATTACCCAAACTGTATTGATACTGTGTGGGTACTGTGTGACTCAATACTGACACCTGCTGGATCTTAAATATCATTGCAGGCAACCTTGTTGAGAGATTCGACTGGCATACTGATCCAATGACTTCGTACATACGATAATATTATTTTTTATATTTTATGTGGTACATTGTATTATTTTATATTATAATCCAAGTTTTAAATATCCTTGATATCGTTAAAATATACAGTCAATAAATAATGTGAACCTGTGAAAATCAAAGTGAAAGTGTTGTGAATGTGATGTTGCTTATGCACTTGTTTTAAAGGCAGGGAGGATTTTTTAAAATAATTTTTTATTCAAGAAAATAAGTTTTCCCAGTGTCTTTACATTCAGACGATTCCATTTTTTGATGCAAGTTCTCCAGCTTTTGAGAACACACGCTCACCAGGCAGTGATGAGGCAGGAGTGCACAGAGATTGTAGGGACAATCGGAAGAAATTTGGATATGTGTGCTTCAGGTTGTCCCAATATTTCAAAGGATCCTGGGATCGTGGGATGTTGCTCTCTGCCCGGTATCTCCGGACCTCAGTAATTGAATCGGCTGTGGGGTTGGTCGTCTTTCTGGTTGGCAAAACATAAGATGGCTCGAGGACCTGAAGCAATTCCTTGAACCCCTCACCCTCAACAATGCTGAGGGGTTGGCAGTCCTTGATAACAAAATTAACAATGGCCAGGTTCAACGCTTGCTTCCTGGAAGCTAGATAGTGAAAACTGAAATAATTAAAAAATAATATCTATCCATTATTAATAATGCGACCATGAGGAAGTTGGAAAATGTCTGCATACGTGTGGTTATTCTCGGTGTATTTATGACCTGCTCGTTGTCATGCCTCGCTCAGTAATGCCTGAGCACTGAGGAGATGCTTTTATTAACGCAGGCCAGTTCTGTCGAACAAATGCGACAGTTAACCTGCAGACAATAAAAATAATCATTCAAACTAAGAGTCACTATGAAATGGATTCTGACAGATCAAGCAGAAACTGAGAGGCACAGGATGAAACAAGAAAATAAAAACAAATACCTTATTTGCCGATATAACGTCAAAATGGCGTTTCTTTTTCTCTCGGGCTCCATAACACGATGGCTTTAACAAAAATACGCTTCGAAACGTTTGTCCAAATGTTTGCAGAGACGCATCGCGTTGACAGATGTGCTTCCATATAAACACAGTTTGGCGCCTCAGTGACAGGCGAAACAGCAGCTGTATCGGTCACGTGACTTTCTTAAAGCGATTCGCTAATCGACACAAGGCTTCGCTCGATCAATACATGTGCCGACGCATTGGTGTTCCCGGACCCATCGCTAATGCAGTGTACAATATAAAACCTTTAATACAACACAGACTAAATGTCTTGCGTCAGTCAAGTCTTTTATTAGTATTTTTAAACAATGTCACAGCTACATTCCCTTCAGTAAACACTGGCAGGACCCTAATGTCAGGACGCTGCCACATTCTGTTTGTGTGCCTCCCGTGAAGAGTTAGAACTAGTTACCTGCTTCGATGATCGGGAACCGGCAGCTGAACGTCATCCATGCTTCTCAAAACACTAAACTCCACAGCACTACCTCGCTTCTGTTTGCTGGAAGTAAAGAAAAATAATCCGCGAAACAAACCCGCGACAACTAAGACAGCATCATCATCATCATCACGTCATTCCGGAAACAGTATGAAATCTCCCGCGTAAAATAGAAAAAAAAGGGTCTTCACCGACACTTTTTCAAATAACTTTATTGAACAGACGGAAGTCACATCCATACAAAATACTGGACGTGAACAACGCATATACTGTATTGTACAAGATGGCTTGTGCTAAGTTCTAAAAATGTTTCATATATCTGTCAACACTTATAATCTAAACAACAAATTACCTTTGTACTCTCTTCCTTTTTCTCTGACCACCCATAACAGACCACCTTCCCCCACAATTTGCAGTTCAGATGGATACATACTGCAAAAGGTTATGAGGAGAGATTGATTTTCCTGTTTGTGTGTATCATCTCCTCAGAATGATCCATGTAACAGGTCACAATTCTTCTTGTTGATGGATCTTCTTATAAATGTCAGAAATTGGTTAACATTTACCAGGCACACACGCAAACACATACATTACTAGTAAGGCAGACTGCCATCTATTGCATCCATTCCGGGAGAAGGATGCCATTTATTTATTTATTTTTTGTTTGATTTGTTGTAAAGAAGTTTTTTCTCAAACTTGTGGAGTACTGCACCTTGTACAGATCGCTAAAGTGTATGAAGCAATCTGTTTTTGTGGATGTGGGCTGTACAAATAAAACGATATGATTTGGTATTCTGACCTACAGTATGAATGAAAATGGCCATCACTGACTTGCAAAAATATTTTTATTGCCATCAAAATTGATATGTCAAATAAAGTAGGCTATGTCAAGCTGGTTTGAACTGACTTATTAACTGACCAATCTGGTGCAACAAAGTGTGTATGTAGACACATCCTAAATGCTCGTTAGATAATTACAATAGAGCCCATAATCTGCATTCCTCTGAAACAGCATAGCATAGCTTTTAAAACAAATTCTAACTTTGCTTGATAAACGTATATTTAAAAAGAAATTAAAATATATGACTTTTTTAAATAAAGAATTTTATTGGACAGAGCAGAAATCATGAGTAGTACTTTAGATTCTTGGTTAAAAGCACCTACAGAATTTTGTCAGAAATGTTCAGAAAGCCTGGTAGAAAAGTGACAAAACAAGCTGACTGTGCAGTCATTTCTCCTGTATTTACTGGGTGGAGGATTCAGCATTCTTTAACAAACTGGATGTGCTCTTCAGCCTGAGAGACAAAATTGGAATCAGGGAGCATACCACTTAATAGTAAATGAAACAGTAGAGGTGACAGTTTTATCAAATTTTCATTTTGTATTAAACAAGTACTAAACTTTAATTTAAAAAAACTTACACATTAGTGATGCTCTCTAATCGGTCCTTGAGGTCCTCCTGGTCAGAGACAGATCAGACAAGAATGTCAGAATTTAACAGCTTCAGTAACTTAGTTCAACTTTCTCAAGCATGAATCCTGCTCATTGCTGCTTAAGGATTTCATTCATGGCAACTAAGTTACTTTCCTATATTGAGCAGAGGAGTTATTCTGTTGTTTACCAGTGGTTGGCAGACAACAACACATATCATCACCAAATCACGTTTCATTACATCCGCACCAATGCTCAAGCACAAAGGAGTTGATTTTAAACTGATTTAAACGCAACACTAAACATGGCCATTAAATAAATATATTATGCTCATCAGGTCACTTACCATCTAATTTTACAGTGGCATTATCAATGTATTATTATTTTTGATGGCCTGCATCTATCTTGTAGTATTGTTAAGTGTTCATAATTTAATTTTATTGTTAATAACATTCACCTCTAATGAAAGGATAAATCTATAGTAACTTCAGCGTTTTAACAAAGTAGAATGAATATTTGAAACTGCATACATCTGAAACTGGGTGTTACATCTGAATTTCTTGTTTATCCTTAACAACCACTCAAAATGCGTTACACAACAAATCACATTCACCCATTCAAATCCACTGAGTGCTTCTTTGTATAGCGCAGCACTTCACTCTCACATTAACACTTTAAGAGACAATTTGGGGTTCAGTATCTTACCAAGTACACTTCAACATATGGACGACACGTATTTGGGATCAAACCACATTCAAATGAGTGAAAAACCTGTTCTGAACAGCCACAAATACAATTAAGTGACACCAACAAATTTATGTCACACAGACCTAAAAAACATTCAGTAACTATATTGTAAGGGGACTGAAGTAATAATGTGTTTTTAAAGTCTGTCAACCACATTACTCATTTGTCCTACCTGTGATTTACTCAGTTCCAGTTTAGTTTCCAATAATACAACTCTGCTCATCAGATCCTCCCAGCTCTTTCTGCATATAGTAATGACTTCCCCTTCATTCTGGAAGAGAATAAGGTAAATGCAAAGGTGTTTTTGAGTGTTTGCTCAAAGCAATTTCTTCTAGCTATCTAAAAGGAAGAAAAATGCTGCACAAGTATAGAAAATATTGAAGCTGACAAATTAACCTTGTCTGTGTTTCTCCCTCTCTCAAGATCCTCCAGGCGTTTCTCCAGGATCCTTAGCTTGTCTAGTCCAGACAGGAGACTCTCTAGCTGAGCTTCCATTGCTGAAACCCGTCCTTTTACATCTGACAACTTAGCAGCAGAAAGCAGAAAAAACGGTGAAAGTTTACATAGTACAGTATACTATATACTGTTCTCTATACTGTACTGTATATTGACTAATGTCTGCTACAAGCTTTCACTTAGTTTGAATAATGGTTAATATGTGTTTACTTGCAGCATGACATCCTTGTCCCCTTCCCTTTCTTTCAGCTCTGTAATTCCACTTTCAGGAGAAACAGGAGGGTAGATTTCATGATGATGAGAGGTAGAGGTCACTTTATAGCAGGAGACAGCGGAAGAAGTGGAGGAATTTTCTATGTGATTTACAATAAATGACCTCCTGGACATCTGAAACAAATATTAATATTAATATTAATATTGTTACTATTATCATCATTATTATATTAATTCACATGTCTAATCATTTACCCCCTCAATAATTATACCTTACAATTAAAAACTGCCTCATCAGAGGGTGAACACATGCTGTTGTATGGATGTCTATGTACCCATGGTTCAGCTGGGCAGTTACCTCTATGGAGGTTATTAAACATTTAGTAACATACCTGCAGTGTTTTATGTTTTATCCAAAAGATTAAACTAATCTTAAAATTTCTCATGTATGCTAAATCTGGAATTTATTATCATAATCCCATGGTTTTTAAACACACAATAGTTAAAAATTGCTGTGCAATGCAAGTGAAAACTGATTTTTTTTTAGGGTGATTCTGTGTCAGAACCACTAGGCAATCAATACAAAATTGAAAGTTATTAAAAATGTATCTTATGGAATGACAGTAAAGCATTATGGCTGAGCAAGTAAAAATAATATTCATTTGTTCTTGGTCAAGGGTATGGTCCTCACCTGAGATGGCAACTCAGCTTGTTCCCAGCAGTGTTGTCCAGTCAGTCGTGTGGCTACGCCTGCTGCACTCTGGATTTAGTTAAATTAGGTTCACAAAAAAATAATGTATTGATTTCCAACAGTAATCCAGAAATATTCTTAAATCCAGAGAAAAAAGTAAAAAATAAAAGGCACTGGACCTTCTTCATTTGGTTATGTTTCTGCAGGACCAAGTTAATAACATCGCAGATGACAGAGATTTTCCTTTGAGAGAAACCCCACTGAAGGAACTGCTGCTTGGTCAGTATGGGCTTGTACTGGAACACTTCTCGTAGTGCCTACACACACAACCATAGCTGAAGGCACCACTAAAGTGTATTAAAGGGATTAAAACAATGTAAAAAAATCGAGTACATTTACAGGCTAACAGTTTCATTAAGGAAGAAGGTGAATGTGACTATGAAAAATTCCACAATGCTGCACACACTAATCTTTATGAACCTGTGAAAACACTGCAGTCTGAATGTTTTCAATTGTTAAATACCTTATAAAGCATGTCAGTGAATCGAAGGTCAGTTTTTCCATTAAGGTCCAGTCCAGCTGCCATTAGCTGCTCAGCCAGGGGAGGAGAAAAGGAGGTGAGGGCGAAGCTTACTATTGGAAGAAACGCTGAAGGATCTCCTTTGGAAAGACTGATGGAGAAACAACAACAATGACTTATACCGAGTCTGAAATGCTAAAATCATACACACCCATCGCTAAGTGAGTGCTTACATCAAGCTCACCCTATCTGTGTTTGGGTAGAAAACGGAAACTACAATCTGCTGTGTATTTAAGTTAATATTAGCTTATTAACTTTTAACATCGAACCAACGAACTCTCGCGACATTCCAGAAAGAAATAGGTAGACCATTACATGTATGTATTGTCTTACCCATTGTAGTCGACATCTCCGGGGAACCTAATCACCCGCAGAAGCCTTTCCAGTTTACGAAGACAACCTTGGACATCTCCAGTCGGCAGCATCGGGCCTTGATTTCCGTTGGCTTTATCTGAGCCTTGATTAAACAGTTAGCAACGCTGATAAGAGGAGGACGTCAACAGGATTGTCACAATCTATGAACTGACAACAGACGGCACTTCCGGTGTTGTTGCTTTGACTCACCGCGCGACCATCAACAAAGCTGAGGATTGGCTGCTTGAGTAAGTAGTTTTCTTCTTCGTTTTCTATTCTTTTTTTTAAAATTGCGGTTGACCAACAACTCTTGAATTATTACTGCCACCAAATGGTCTGGAAGGAAAAAGTATACGTTTTCAAGTGAAAAATAAGAAACGAAAAAACATCTCCATTATTTTTTTGTTGGGTTTTTTTTTAAAATTGTAACATTTTAAGTTTTGGATTTGCTCAGCCTTTAGTTGACAAAACAGAATTTTACATTGAGATAACTTCTGAATCTTAGTTTTGTTTACACAGTGCAGGTTTGATGTCACTTTAAATCTGACATTGTTCCAACTTTAAAAACTACTTTGAGTTGGTGTAACTTTTGATTTTACATGATTGGATATTTAGGTTCTTAATTGTGCTGTATTCAACACAGCTGATGTGACCTAATATTTTAATGGGTTGACCACCCCCCAAAAATATAAATTTTAATTAAATTTATAATTGTTACAATTTAAATTTAATTTATAATTTTATAGATTTAACAAAGATGGTAGAAACATTCTACATTCAGTCAGGTCGTTCACCTGAGCACCTCTGTTTCACTCCTGTGCACTCCAGTGTTCTTCTTCAGCCACCTTCAGGTTACTACTCTTCACTTTGTCTTGTCTCCTCGTGTATTTGTCTCCATGCTTCCTTGTGTATTGTTCAGTTTCTTCTTGCTTTCTGGTGATTGTTTTGTTCCTGCCAAGTGTGTTCCTGCGATCAAGCAATATCTATTATTAAGTTGGTATTATAATACTACACCTGACCTGACAGATCAAAAAAGCAAGTCTAACTCTTGAGTCGTGAGACAATGTTGCATATCTTTAACAAAGCATTGGAAAGAGGGTGACTAGTTTGAAGAAGAGTCAGATATACTATAATGGCGTGAGGGAGCAGGCTTGATCAAGAAGATGTTAATGTGAAACTTAAAAACAATAATAAATGTGTCTTAAACATTACAATTTGTGACTATGTTGCATCAATATGAAAAAAATGACAGTTATGCTTGAACAGGACATTATTCACATATTTACTGCTCCATTTCTTTTGTACGCAATGCATTTGCCACAACTTATAGCACATTTTACCTGTCTATATTGCACCACTGTTATATTTCTACATTCTAATCTTAGCATTCTATTCCTTTGTACGCTGCTGGCCCTGAGGAAACAAATTGCGTTTGTGTGTGTAAGCAATAAAAGCCTTGAACTTTGAACCTTGAACAGGAAAACATAACACAGGAATGTGTTGATTTTGAAATCAACACAATCAATCAGCCAGTTAATCTTTAAACCATGTTATACTTAACATGTCCAAAATGTGAAATTAAAAAATTGAAAAAAAGAAAAAAAAAACAGTGACAATTTATGGGACCTTTTTTTTTTTTTAAAGAAATACTGTTTCCAAAATGTTACCAAATTTAGTTTCAGCGCCGTAAGAGAACAAACGTTGATAAAGAGAATCTTTATATATATACAGTATGTAGAAACGTCTTTCCAGTTGAAGGCGGTAGCGCAAAATAATGTTGTTTGCCATCTGCCATAAAAACATAAAGAAGAAGAAGGAGGAGGAGAAGGAGGAGGAGGCGGGGCAAACGGTGGAGGAAGAAGAGGAAGAGGAAAGGGAGAGGGAGGGGGAGGAGGAGCGGAAAGCATATGAAAGCAGTGTCAGCAGTACGGGTTGCGGTATGAAAGGTTTCTCCTTCACCAAACGGACAACTGCTCTGTCTAAATTGGGACTTGGCCAAGGAGCTGGATGCGTGTGGTGACAGGGAATCACATTTCCAGTGTCCTTCCGGTGTGCAGGTCTGGTAGTCAGGTCACAGGAATCGCTGAACTCGGGTACGTAGCTGTATTATTGTATCTATATGATATTCCATAGGTTACACTGCACCATGTTGGTAAAATACATGTTTCTGGTCCTTGTAAAGTCCAGCACAGTTTAGTTTGGTTGACCTGCCTCTGACTTCGTCAACTTAAACCAGCTGAGTAACATACCCAGTATGTTTGTGAGAGCAGTCAGTGAGTGAAAACCAACCCCACCAATTGGATTCTGTTTTGAATACTGTCGTGTTGCGTGTGGCCAATGGTATTGCAGGGAAGGCGGTACTACAGGTCATAGTACCTCGCTTGCTGGAAGTTCCAACACCAGTGTTTATTATCGTGAAGCCGTGGATTTCTTTATGCAATACATGTGACGTCGTTCGCCGTCCTGGGAGGGAGAGGATGACCAGCCAGTGCGTCAGACAGGACAGGTCTTTCTGCTCTGTCTACTGGACACATGCACCAATCGATGACTGTAAACACTGCAAAATCGTACATAAATAAATAAAATAAAATAAACTCATTATGGCCATCAACTAAGTCCTGATCCAGGAAGTTTAATGTTGAGTATCTGCCGGTAGGGAAACGTATTCGATACGTGTACTACTGCCTGGAACATCTCTGCACATAGATGCTATGACCTAGGTGTCTGTAGTAAAAAGTAAGATATACTGAATATAAATGTACTGCTAAGCACCTGATTGTGCTGGTACCATACCCGTCGGTGGTATAAAAGAGACATATGTACTACTTATAGCCATACTCATGGTATGGTTATACTGGGTAGTAATGCAGTATATTATTATTATTGTTGTTGTTTGTTGTGTTAATGTGGATGCCATGTAGATGGGTCAAGCACTGTGGAGACTACCTCCCAGACAACAGCAGCAGCTTCAGGAAGAGCTAGCTGACCGACTGGCTAACCAAGGAGGAGGGGGAAGACAAGAGCAAGGTAATATTTACATTTCTCAACATTAATTTAGGCTTTTATTGTTTAAGTGACTGCTGCTGTTAGAAATTGTTTTTACTGTGTTTGCAGTGTAAATCTGCAGTGATCCTGGAGAGAAACTTGAATCATTTATTGTGTTTATTTTCATTGATTAAAAAAAAACCCACTGTTAACGTGGGCAACTAATAACACAACAAAGGTTAAACTAAAAATTAAAGTTTAATGTCAAACATAAATAAAGTAAAAGATTACTAAAATGATGATGATGAATGCTCAAGATGTTTATCACCTTAATGTAAATTACAAGCAGTTTATAGCAATTTTCATTACAAGTAACAGTTACATACTAGTATCTCTTCCTTGTTGTTCAGACACCAACAAAAAAACTGAAGATCTTAAATTAGCTCCTATTTCGCTTATCCTTTACAATATCTCAGAGTAAGCCACAATATTCCTCCACTGACAAAAACGTTAACGTTTTACACCTCTAGGCCTGTACTGCAAAGTGAGTTTAACCTACCCTGGTTTAACTTGGGTTTAACAAAGAAAGCCGTGGTCAACAAACCCTGAGTGACTGACTTAGAGATAACCAGTAATATAAAGTTGATTATGATTCCGATCAGCTGACTCAGAGTTAGCTTACACTGAATTTGTGTGTGTGTGATTATGTGCATAAAAGGTGTGTGTTTGGCAGCTAACTATGTATTTCAGAGTAGAGAGCACACAGATTCTGAGGTGAGGAAGAATGTAAGGGAACAGTGAAATGTAACACTGTGGCAGCCAACACTGTCAGGGATACGTTTTATTTTCATATGTGCTGTAGAATCTTAATTTGTAATATGACTAACATGTAAAATATATGAAAAATAATTCTGTTAATATAATACTATAATTTGACTATCAGCATATTAATAGTCATGTCATTTTCATGTTACTCTGCTGCTATGACTACGTTAACTTGCTGGAATTATTGTTTTTTTTTTCATATCATTACAGATTCTTAATGAATGTTTCTTACCATATTGTACATTTCAATATTATTTTTTTATTTACTTACCGGAAGATGAAGGTCCCCAGAGGAGAGCTCGTCAGCACTGTTACGGTCCTGACATCTACCATCTACTAAGAACACGCAGGGGAGGTATGAACACTGAAGCCCACACAAAAGGCCTATCTGATACCATGTAGCAGACAAGTACTTATTATAAGATAATTGTTAAATTAAATAAATAAATAAAGGGGTTGCATCATTATCCAAAATCACTGCCACTCTAAAAACACTTCTAGTGGAAGTACGTTACCACTGCTGCTTTAGAGCAGCCAAGAGAAGAACAGAATTTAAATTACATTTGAATCTGCTTAAATGGAGCATACTTACAATCACATAGCTTCTACTCAGTCAGTCAGTCAGTCAGTCAGGCAGTCAGCATGGTCAGAAACAAAAGCCACCTTAGAGGAAGCCATTATGGAAACAAAGGATCTAAAACTATGTGGAAGATGATATGGCATATTATATGTGTGCTGATAAATCAGAAGGCCTGTAACCAGTCCTCGTCGTAGTCACTGAAGACATCTTGCTCAATTTCCCAAACATACCTTGTTTAAATCTAACAAAGAGGGGACAAATAGTGTTTGTTATTGAAATGCTGCTGTCTTTGAGATGATGAACGTAGGCAGGAATTATTTTCATTCATTTTTTAAAAATGAAGTTAGATTTCCTGCAGTGATTTCGCTCTGTTTTCTTAAGCCAGAAACCTGCTAGCTGCTGCTTCAAGCATTAGGTTTAGCCCACCAGGCTCCTCTTTTCGTGAGAGCCAAAGGGTTTGGTCACAGAATCTGTGGCATGAATTGTATATTGAATTTTTTGTCCTTTCCACTGTGTATGGCTTTAATTGACTGACTTTTGCACTGGTTGTGTTTGTGTGAGTCAACGTAATTTTGATTTGGGTTTAATCATTTATTACCTGCATTGTTGGGTTAGGTCTGGCAGTACATATCAAGGTTCAAGGTCTTTATTTGTCATTTTCATGCTTTCACATGCAAACGAAAGTTGTTTCTCTGGGCCAGCAGCGTACATGGACATAAGAATTAAATTAAAGAATAAATGTAGAAATGTAGGTGCAGCAATATAAACTGTTTTTAAAAATGTGCAAGATGGTACAGCCAAATACAGTGCGTATTATATAAATAGTGCAGATATGAAGGGCGGGTGGGGTGTTCATGAGACTCACAGTTTGCAGGGAGAGAAGCTGCGCTTGGCCCTGATGCTGTGGGTGGAGTCACCCATGATGCGGGCCGCTCAGGTCCTGCACCGGCTGGTGTAGATGTCCTCTTTGGGTGGCAGGCAGCAGTGGGTGATTTTCTGTGCTGTTTGTACCACCTTCTGCAGAGCCTTCCTGTGTTCTCCACCACACACCTGTAGAAGGCTGTGAGGACCACAGGGCTCAGTCCAGCCTGCTTTAGCCTCCTCAGAAAATAGGAGCGTTGATGGGCCTTCTTGACAACGCTCAACGACAGGGACATGGTTGCAGAAATTGTTATCCCAATATAATAATATATATATGACCTTTAGTTTGGAACATTATTTAATTTACGCACCCTTGTTACAACTTGTTCTACCTTGTTCTTACTAAAGAAACCACATTCCACACTAAGACTACAGCAATATTGTCTTGTTAGTCAATAAATAAACTCTGGACACACTTGAAAGTAACTGTGTATGTACATGCACATTTTTTTGTTTATCTAAATATTTGTATTCTGTGTTCTCTGTTTTTCTCAGTGGCTGCAGGTCATGGCCAGCATGGCTTTATAGATTTGGAGATGCTGCCACCTGAATTAGGCATCACCATACTGTCATACTTAAACGCCACTGATCTGTGCCTGGCTGGCTGTGTGTGGCAGGATCTGGGAAATGACGAATATCTATGGCAGGGGTAAGGAATGTCACCAATAGAAGAAGAAAGAACAAGAAAACCTTTATTGTCATTGTTACAGTACACTTGTACAGTACACTGTACAACAAAATTTGGTTACTGCTTTTAAACCATCACACACACATTTGGAGCAGTGGGCTGCTATATAGTATAAGGTGCTCGTGGGGGGTTGAGAGCCGTGCTCAAGAGCCCAAGGTGGTGCCAAGAGCGACCTCTCGGTCTCAAGCCCAAAGCTCTAACCATTAAGCTACCACTGCCCAATAGATTCTGACAGCTTTGTCAAGATTAAAGTATCATATCATCACCTAAACAGGTTTAGGTGATGAATTACTTATGAATTACTTATTCCCCAGTTGTTCACAGTCACAATAGTTGTGTGATTGGTATTTAGTGAGATAGGTTCCTTTCAACTCTTCAATGCATATACAGTATACAGAGTAAAGCTCAGTTCCTTTTTTCCATCGTCTTAGCTTAAACGTATGTTGTGTTGATCCACCAGGCTTTGCAAATCCACATGGGGACACTGCTCCATCTATAGCAGAAGACTACCCTCTGGTTTTTCATACAGAAGACTATACCTTCAACTAGATGAGGGTAGTCTGACATTCAATGCCAACCCACAGGAGGTAACACAAGCCCAAACATCCAGGATTTCTAGAGAGATGTACACTGTGCATACACACACTGTCTGTCTGTCTTTCTGTCTGTCGATATTATTTTCTATCTACGATACTATGATAATACCCCAGTTTGTTACTTCTAACAATGTGCATTTTAGTGAAAAAATATGAAATTACAGCAAGGTGTGTTTGTGTGTTTATTTTAGGGTATCAGTTATTTTATGTCTAAAGGTATACTACTGGATCACCCGACCGAGCTAGCTAAGTTTATCTTCTACACCAGGCGCCTCAACTGGAAGATGCTGAGGATTTACCTGGATGAGAGGTTAACACATACACACAAACACAGGAAGAGTAGCTGAACCACTAGACTTGATGGGTCTAAATTTAAAACCTGAAAGATTTCTGGACTGCCGTAAAGTCCGTGCAATAACAGCTGGGATTTGCTCCAGCATTCCACCCTGCCCCCTGCAATTCTCAACAACAGGATAAGCTGTAGAAAATGAATGAATGAAGTTGTATGGGGTCAAATGATTTTCCCATGATGTTTTATTTAGTTATGACAATAAAGTTACATTCAATGGGGCTCCTTTCCTTTGATAGTAGAATCAGCAACTGTGCACAAATTTAAAACCTTTGCTTCTGTCATGCCATTAAGATTGTATTTGTGTATGTCTGTGAATCTGCAGGAGGGATGTCCTGGATGAGTTGGTGACCCTCCATAATTTCAGTAACCAGTTCCTCCCCAACGCTCTGCGGGATTTTTTCAGACACATCCATGCTCCAGAGGAAAGAGGAGAGTATCTGGAAACCCTAATCACAAAGTTCAGCCACAGGTTTTGTACCTGCAATCCTGGTCTTGTTCGAGAGCTGGGCCTCAGTCCCGGTCAGTACTTACTCAAACACATACAAAACCAAACACATAGCGTACACTTGAATATTGTTTCTTCTTTTTATAGAATTACAAGAAATTTGGCTTGTTAGCAAAACTAGAAATAGTTGTAATACCAAATCTGTCTATAAATTGAGCACATTAGATGAAAAGATAATGTTCGTGCATTTTGTTCGTCGTTGCTACTAATATATGATCATTTATTTAGAAAATTCTCGTTTGACACTTTATTGTCAAAACCACATACAATGCTATTCCCACTTAGTCCCTTGACTTGGCTTAGAAAGAAATCCACCATGAAAATCTCTGGAACAACAACAGTGAAAGGTTTCTCTATTAAACCACAAACAGACATGCATAGTATCCTATGTACAAAAATCACAGTATGCAAACTCAGGATGACTAGACTGTAAATATCGAGAAAAAATATTATCTAGGAGGATGCTGAGCAACTTCTAGACGCCATTAAGTAGATACAGAGAACTATGTTAGAACAAACTTAAGTTGATGAAGAAGAGGGCTCTTTTAAACAATGTTAAGCAATGATTTTGTCAAAATATTTAACTATAAATATGAGGTAAGCTACTGTGTGTAGTAAATCAAAATAAATAAAATGCTACACTGTTGTGCTATAAAAGATGACCCAAAGGTGGTGCTAGAGGAAAGCTTTTGGATTGTCACAACAGAAAGAGGCCTTTTCTTCTCAAGAACACAAATAGTCAGTGCGTTTTAAGATACTTTATTTACATTTTAATATTTCTAGTGATAGGGTGAATAGATTTGATATAGATGTGAAAAAACAGGCCTTTTTGGACCCTAAATGTCCAGTCCATCCTTAATCTTACTAGATGTCACTGTTGATGTCATCTGTAGCTTGATGAGCTAGATGACCAATGGGTATTGGGGCAGAAGTCATTTTTAAGCCAATACACTTATGACGTATTTGCCAAAGGGCAAAATGAGGGAAATTACCAAGGTTTTATTTTTAAATAACCCATGACTTAAGTAATGTCAATGGATCATACACTTATCGGTCTAGGGCTTTGCAATTTTCAGCAGACCATGCAGATACCAATCCCTGGTTCTGTTTCTGTTAAGTCTTAGAACCTAGTCCTATGATTAGTAGCACTACAAGGATTAGAATAAAGGTTCCAGGCCTAGAGCTACAGACGAATGTATGACTGCTTTCTACTGTAACTCTGTTTCTCCATTCCACGTCCATTTTTGACTGAGGCTTCATTAGTAGCGATGTTCACCTACCATTATTCATCATAGTCTGTAACATTAGATTTACAAGTCTTATGTAAAATGTAGTAGATCTTTCTTTTACATCTCTTTCTTTTTCCTCGTGGTGGCTTTTCTAGTTGTAGTAAATAAACAGTCTCATTTGATCATCATTTACTGTCATCTCTCTGCAGATGCTGTTTATGTGCTGTGCTACAGTCTGATCCTGCTGTCCATTGACCTGACCAGCCCCCACGTCAAAAACAAGATGTCTAAAAGGGAGTTCATCAGGAATACTCGCAGAGCAGCACATAATATCTCAGATGACTTTGTAGGCCACCTATATGACAACATATACCTGATTGGCCATGTGGCTGCATAGCCATATGTACTCACTTCTCACACCACACCGAAGAATATCATGTGGTGATGAGAATATCATACAAGAATGGGACATTTTGAAAATGAAACTCAATGTTAGTTTAAAAAAAAACAAAAAACACTGCTCCTCTCGCTGTGGTACCAAATCTTTGTAACACTGATTTAGATCACAGTTCTGAAATCATCTGAAATGTCTTGAAAAACAGAGGAGGTGGAATCGTGACAACAAGCTGTGATAAATGCACTGATCGGCACTACTGATAGGTGGAGGTTTTACAGGGAACAGGAGCATTTTCCTCAGCTTGTCACAGATCCTGGGGTTGTCGTGTGAAGGTCCTGTTGGACAGGAGTAGACTGGCCTGCCCATTCTCTTTGTAAGTGAAACACAGGCCCAAGGCTAGCAAGATTAGTCACTAATATGCTATTTACTAGTGTAACTACTGACAATAAATCTACAGTGGAGGTGACCTTGATGGATTGCCCCATGGTAACAAGCAAATGTCTCATGGTAGTATTGAGATTTATGATCAGTTTTGTAATTTCAGTCTAAATCTCTTTTCCTCTACTTTTTCCTCATGTTATTGTTTCACATGAGAATTTTTTCTTCCCTTTGCTGCACAAAGTTGTTGTGAATTTCTCATCTGCCCCAGTGTCTTTGACTCGTTCAGGGAGAGATGCATGCATCTGAAATTTGATCATTAGGTGTCAAACTGCCTTATAAGGCAACCTGTTAGCTCTGACAGGTCTAATTCCCAAAAATGTTCACAATAATGCAAAGGCAATCATACTGTAGAGCTGTGAGAACTCAATGGACAAAAATTCTGTTAGTCATGGTGTTGGCAGGCCCATAAATCTGATCAGGTATATGTCCTTATAGCAGTGCTCTACTGTTGCACCTCTAATATGGGAATAGTTTAACATGAAGTTAGGTGCTGAGAAAGGAAAGTAAAGCAGAGGATGACTAATGCGAGTGCCAAAAAATATAAAATCTTAACACCTGACTGAAAATTGACAAACCATGATATGTTGAACACAGAATTAGCTTTGCATTAGTTCTTTTAGTTGTTTATTTTATTATATTTAATAAAATAAGACTGTGACATAATTCTTAAGTCAAACAAGTTTTTCCCTTGTAAAAAATAATATTGTTAGAAAATAAATTATGTCTCGTACTATACGCTTGTGCCTGAGAGAAGTTTCTACGAATTGTGAACTTTCATACTTGCTGTTATTAATAAATGTGCGATGCCTCGATGAGATCTGGCGTCTGCACACAGAAATATTTATCACATACATTTTGTGTGTGCGAGAGAGGGGAAGTCAAAGCCAACATTGTATTTTCATTGTGAAAATACTAGTACTGTTGCCTCATATCCAATGAGTAACTGATATGAGAGAACAGGCTTCTTTTGCGTTAGTGTGAATATGGTAGCTTTTATGTCGTGTGTCCATGCTCTATAAGGAAATAGAAGTTGGAAAGACAAGGTTTGGTGATGGGCCTAACTAAAATCAAGAGAAATGTTGAGGTCAAGTCTGGAAAAATAAACTTTGCAACTTTTTTGGCCTTTAAATTATCATGGAGGGACTAAAGTCTATAGATGTCAGTGTATTATATGAGGGGTATGAAGTTGTATCCTTAAAACTTTGATTCAGATATTTTATGTTTGCACACAGCACATGTACTGTACAAATGTCACCAAATGTTCAGGCTTAGTGGTTAAAGTCAGACGTAATAACCCATGCAAACACAACCACAGCTGCCATGACATAATAGCATAATCCATCAATTTAAAATAGACATGTAGGTTTATAATGGCCTCATAAAACACTACCAGTACAGCTGTCATTGGGTCATTCTTCCAGAAGTGAATGAAGAGACATATGTGCATACTGTTCCAATTATCACTAATGATAACTAGCAGCACACACTTAAGGAAACAAACAGAGCATAGGTTTATTTAACACCAGACTGATTTAGCATCATGGTAGAAATATGTAGAATCACTTTACAAATAATTATTAAAATTTTTGATTTTACTGAATTTTGAAACTGAGGAAAAGACTTGAGTAGAAGAGATGTAATGCCAGACTAAGGCCTTACAACAGTGGATATTTAAACCAAGTCACAATGATGCTCTCACCAACAAGCTGCAGTAATCCTTTTTTTTTTTACAATGCTTCATTGGAGAGATGTTTTGCTGAGGAGGTACACCAATATTATATGATTGTGTAAATGTTTGTGTAAAAGTTGATACAGGTGGGCTTGACTGCCATGATATGTTTTCAACACCTGTAGCTAACAACTTGAAGTAAAAACTAATTTATTGATGACTGAATGGTTACTGTTGCTAAAAGCTAATGTGAAAATACTGCCTTTTTTCATATAGCAAATATATATAGCAAAAATCAGACATATCCTGTCTCTTGAAGTTGCCGAAAAATTAGTCAATGGCTTGACTACTGTAACTCATTACTATCAGGCTTCAGCAGTAAGTCCTTAAAGAGCCTGCAGCTTGTTCAAAATGCTGCTGCACGAACCAAGAGAAGAGAACATATCTCCCCCATATTAGCTTCACTGCACCGTCTCTCCCTGTGAAATTTAAAATTTAATTCTAAATTTACAAACTTACATACAAAGCTCTAAATGGTATGGCACCAACATACCTACAAATTTAATAATCCCATATCATCCTACTAGAGCACTCCACTCTCAGAACGCAGGTTTACTCACAATTCCAAAAATCCATAGGAACAGACTAGGAGCCAGAGCCTTCAGCTATCAGGCTCCTCTGCTGTGGAATCATCTCCCAGCTTCACAAAATTTAATAATCCCATATCATCCTACTAGAGCACTCCACTCTCAGAATGCAGGTTTACTTACAATAGGTCTAAATGTCGGGGGACAATTAGACCTTATCCTTCTCTTCCTATGTCTGCTTTCCCTCCTTCCATCTACATCATATCATTATATCTATGTCTTATTAATGCACTTTACTAATTCACCCTCTTCTCCGGAGTCTTTGTGCTCCCTGTTCCAGTACCAGGTGCAGCCACTATTATATTATATTATATTATATTATATTATATTATATTATATTATATTATATTATATTATATTATATTATATTATATTATATTATATTATATTATATTATATTATATTATATTATATTATATTATATTATATTATATTATATTATATTATATTATATTATATTATATTATATTATATTATATTATATTATATTATATTATATTATATTATATTATATTATATTATATTATATTATATTATATTATATTATATTATATTATATTATATTATATTATATTATATTATATTATATTATATTATATTATATTATATTATATTATATTATATTATATTATATTATATTATACAATTACAAACTGTAATTTGTGAATATGTGCTATAGCCTACAAATTTTTTTGATTTTTTGATTAGATTAATTTATTACTACTATTAACTGAAATAATAGTATAATATTAATAGGATTAAAAATATAATAATATACATTCTATAAAATATTACATTAATATGTAACAAAAATAATTATAATACTCGTAATAACAATAATACTAGGTTAAATGCATCTAAATAATTACTTTAGATGCAAAATGTAACCTAATTAAATCAAATCAAAACAAATCCAGCTTTTTGTAAATTAACATTAACAAACCACATTATTTGAAATCAGCGTCAATCTCCCCTACAGTTTCAACTTTGGTCAAGTCATCCATCCAAAGACTTCATTTACCCCATAGGGCTGTGAGTAGCAGGCAATCTGCCACTTGTAAAGTGTTTAACATCTGATCAATAAATAACTATTTGCTGATGTGAAAATGATATGAGGAAGGATTATAAGAATTTAACATCAAAACAACTGGTTCGTGTGAAAGGAAGGTTGCATGTGTGCGTTAAAATAAGTACTTTGCTGAGGTTTGAGGGCCTTTGTTGTCATGGTAAAATAATATCTAGCTTTACCACAGCCACGTTTCCTCACCCAACTAATGAGGGATAAACAAAACAACTATTAAATGCCAGTGACTCATTTAGCGGTGCTGTATCATACACATTGTGGGTTGTAATAAATTTACTGCACAAACAACATGTGTTATGTTACTTGAAGGCTTAAAGGCAAAAGAGTCCACCCTCTTAAGCCATAATAAAACCTTCAACACTTGACTTGTGTGTGTGTGTGTGTGTGTGTGTGTGTGAGTGTGTGTGTTTGGCAAATGCAACCTATCCCTGGATGGTACTTATATACCAATAATAATAATAGAGTGGTGAGTGAACTATTGATCTCTGCCTTTTTTACATCATGGCCAGGGGACTACAGATGAAAACTAGCCTTCTGGCTAACTCTGGCTTTTTTTCACCATGTGTAATCATGTGTTTTATGAAATTGCACTGTCCCCTTTTAAATAAACTAATAATAATAATAATAACATCATCTGTGTAAAGTAGTATATGTATAGAGGTAAGTTTCCCAGTGCCACTCCATTGTAATTCTATGTCTACTAAGTTTATCAACAATAAAAACAATATTAGAATCATGTCTTGAATGTGTTGGAGAAACAAACCTACTAATTTTATAACCTCAGATCACTATAGTTCAATCCATGAAAAACAGCCCATAAAAACACAACCACTGCTGCCATGACATAATAGCGTCATCCATCTTTTCAAATCAACCATATGTACTGCACACTGGCACATTATGAACAAGTTTCTTTTTTTTTTTTAAAAAAAAACATTTTTTATATTATTATTTTGTATTATTTCTTTGACGCAGGGGGTACCTGAGTAAAAGATTGGGATGCACAAATACTGTCATACTGATATGCTGGGTCGAATGGTCGATCATATTTTGTTGCCATGCAATGTTTTTGGTGACTGCATTGAAAGAAAATAAATATTGATCTTATTATATAAATAACGATATACATTTTTATCAGTAAATTAACATTAATTATAAGACATCACCATTTACCACTAGCTAACCCAACATGTTTCTCTTCCTGAGCTGCTGCTCATGTTGAGCCAGGTTTAATCACAGCAAGAGGAAGAGGATGAAGAGGTTGGCATTAATTTAGTGCAGCTCAGACTGGTGGGCCCTGCTTGATGTCTGCTGGTGTCCCGTTCCAGAGAGCCTCACTTAAAGTTGATGGAGATGATGGATGGCCTCTGAGCCCCACAGCCTCTGCACTTCATCAGCTTTAGCAGCCAATGCTGCTGACACGGCAGCAGGTACTGCAACACACGCACACATACACACGCACACACTCTTAACCAATAGCATGGTTCACATAATGCTCCTGCAACACCCCTATGAAACTGAACTCAAGGCAGCTGTGGTTACACTCATCCGTTATCTACTACTGCTGCTTTTGCTATATGAACACTACACTGTAAAGTTCATTTAAATTACATTAAAGTGAATAAAAATGAGAGAGAAACCATGTACGTAAGAAACATAATGAGATAAAGTACGACTAATAACCAATTCTGGCTTGAAACGTTTTTTTTCTTTGATATTCCAGTGTTTCGGTTCTTTGGAGGCAGAATTTAACCCACAGCAGCTGTGCAAAAATTCAAAACAGAAAGGATCAATTTAAATGAATGGTGCAAACATTAAGGCCTTTGGTTTGTATATATTTAATTTCTGTGGAAAGCTGAAACAAACCAGAATAATAAAATACAAAACTGCTGTTAAAGATATTTTTAAAAAATCTAAACATTGTATTATTTCTCAAACAATCATTTTTGTAAAGATTCTATTGTTTCTCAGATGTTAGATTTTCTCTACATATTGTCTCTTCAGTTAATTTATACTGATGCTGACATCATATGGGGAAAAGCCAGACATGTTTCATGTAAATTATAAATGACTACTAAGACAGATAATCAGCAGAGGACAACTCATATCCAGTGACACAACACTGTGAGCTATGAGGGAGGACTAACAGAGATAGACACACTGGAGAAAAAGAAAGACAATACAAAAAATCAGTTCAGTTGACATCATGGAGAGAAATCTGTGGAGAATGAGCTGCATTGATGTACCATATTAACAATCACTCAACAAGGGTTATAAAAAAACACACAATGATATGATGATACACACACACACACACACACCTTCTTTGACTTTTCTCTGCTGGTGTATTAACATCTGCATCTGATTGGTGCCATTTTCTTTGGCTAAAATGCTCACATGACCACTGAACCTCATGCGTCATTGACTCTAGATTGATTTGATCCATCAAACCTCTGGAGCACAATAAAATTACGGTGTCATATTATTTTTGAAGCCACTGAAAAAATAATAATAGCTGTTCAGTCAGTGTTACAATGTATATGATAATAGTATAGTAATTAAATAATGTCTTAAAGAACTAAATGCAAAACTAACAGGGAGAATCATAGATCTGAATCACCCAGATATGCTGTATCACACAGAAGCCGTGTGTGCCCCTGTGCCCTGCAGGGGGAGCCAGAGCAAAGGGTGTACCAAAGCTTCAAGGAATGCCACATACCA
Source organism: Trinectes maculatus (assembly GCA_016785345.1). Taxonomy (NCBI): domain Eukaryota; kingdom Metazoa; phylum Chordata; class Actinopteri; order Pleuronectiformes; family Achiridae; genus Trinectes; species Trinectes maculatus. The sequence continues at coordinate 151,088 of JAFBJQ010002209.1, forward strand.
AAGTGATTTTCGAGGACTAACCATGGAATTAGTGAATATTAGACCAAGATGCCACCCCACTTGCAGCCTTTTCAGTTGCAAGTGGGCTGACATCCACAGCAAATCCACAGCAAATCCACAGCTACCATGTACGCTGCGTCTGGATGCATGCGGAAGGTCGAGGGTCACACTCTACCAAGGTCAAGGTGAAGGGCTTCCCCAGGTCAAAGCCTTCTCCCATCTGAGAAACATTAGCCTGCTCACACAGTAGAACTCCTGGCTTTGCTGTGAGGTCGGTGTTAGTAGACTGACCCAATGATTATCGGTACAGGATAACGTTTGAAGCAGGAACAGACAACAGCTCACCTACATGATTAGATCTAACCAGATAAGCTCTACCATCAACTGAACCAGACTTCAGCGATACAGAAAATGTTCTGGACATTACCACTGGACAGCTTGATCTCTCATAAACAAACGGCTGCTGAAGGTATTAGTTTTAATTGAGACGTACTTCACTCACTATGGAGTTAGTTAATGGTTAGATGGCAAACCCATTATGTAAAGCGCTCTGTAAAGTAAAGTGGTATGTAAAGTGGTCTTTCAAAACCACGTACCATTTATACCAATAGAGTTTCTTTTAGCAGGTACCATAATCTCTATACGTGGCGACAGCGCTGACAGTGCCATTTACTGTCATTTCAACGTGGGCCAGCTTGAGCCGTGACTAAAACCATGGTTATGCAAATTTAAACCATATCAACAGAATGTTAAGTAAAGATAATGACACAGTCTGACTGATCATTTCTAGGAAATTCTAAAGCCAATATACCAACAGCTTAGCATACTTATACATCCACGTTTTATAAAAATATATGTATGCATATGTTTGTGTGTAGATGTATGTATGTGTATATATTACATAATATATTGAGATGTTAGATAATTGTCACATAAAATTTGAGCTTGATTATAAGTACAGATTTCAAACACATTGTTGGTGTCTTAACAGCTGTTTTTATCAGTGTCAGCGAAATCAAAGATGAAGATGAAACTCCCTTTCGACAGAGTTATTCGTACCACAGAAACCATCTTCTCCAAACAAAGTAGGATTGCCACCATTTCTGCTTTCTGTCTCTCTGTCTGCTGCTCCTGCTTTTGTTTCAGCCCTGTGGTCAGCCTGCCTGAAAGAGCCTTTATTGTTTGCTACATATAATTGTTATACTTGCTATACATGCTCCTCATATTAAATTGTCATTATTAATAGTGCGTGTGGTAGTAAAAAAGTTCTATGTTTCTGTTCACTAGTGAAGGGAATTATGGTTTAATCTCCCTATCAGCTCTTCATTTTGTACTTGCACCCACATTTTGCAGTACTCCGACCTATGAGTATGTTGTGTGCCCCTATTTACCTTATTCAACGCTGTGCTGTATAACAATCAAAGAATCAATCAAATTGTACACAGGGCACAGTGGCATGGCGAATACTATATATATACAGTATACATAATGATTGTCGCTCATTTCTCCCGTTAATACACTTCTCTCAATCTTGTGCTGTTGACTGTCATCACTATGTGGTTGGTTGCTGGCAAGCAAGTGTTATGTATTTACATGGGAAAGGGAAACATGGTGTTTATAATGATTTCAGAAACATAAAGTATCAGTGCAAATTGTGACAAATTAACAACAAAAATGGGAGGGAGAGATACTGAGACTGTTAACTGTGATCTGGCTCCTGTTGTCCATGTAAAAAAAAAAAGCTGCTTCATACAGCTGAATTGTTTATGACAGACACATGACTGCTGGCTACTGCATTTGTTAACCCCTATGCCCACCAAAGATGAATATGACTGCCCAACAGCCTCGAAAGAACATGCACAGACTCATGACAAACAATTGTACTGCATATGTTATAATGATATAAAAAGACCATAAGGCCCACACTGCCTAATACGTCTACCTGTAGGGGGGTGGTAGCCTAATGGTTAGAGAGCTGGGGTTCAAATCCTGCTCTCAGCACCACCCTGGGCCCTTGAGTAAGGCTCTTAACCCCAATTACTCCCTGGGTGCCTTGTACTGTATGCACTGTATGTACTGCATGTACTGTACACAGACAGACAGACAGACAGACAGACATGTATATGCCTTCTTGCTGTTTTTATTGTTGTAATAGAAAAGGGACAGGACAGGAAAGTGAAGGGACAACCACAAAGACTCACAGAATTTTTTTTCACTTCACACTGCAGTTAAGTTTGCTGCTGCAGACTTCAAAGTGTGCATGAATGGGACACAGAAAATACGACTCCCCTGAAAGCCACTGTGTACTTTGAACGGTGCCTGGAGCCACCGTTTCATCTGCATCTGCATCAGCTCTTAATGGGTTCTTCTCAGGCCAAGGTCACATTCCTCCACTAAGTTTTCTCATAAGTTCAGAAGATTTTACTTAATCCAAAATTAACAATAAACACACATGTATGAAATGGTAACCTCCTTGGCAGGAGTAGTTTCATCACACATAAAGCTTTGTACAGCTTACGTGTTATAAATGTAGATACCAGTGAAAATACTAGTATGGTATAGAAAGATAGAAACAAAAAATAAAAATAATTGTTTTAATAATCAGACTGATTTAATTGATTTATCTATACCGTCAATGGTGCCCATGACTATGTTTTGAATAAATAAAGACCAATAAATTAATGAGTCAACGGACTTGACGGTTAGAATTCAACATTAGTAATACCCTCTAAGGAACTGGAAGTATATAGATATATGAAACAACTTTTTCAATTAGTAATGTTTCGTATGTTTATGTATCTTCTTGGTCCTGATTCCCAAACAAAGAAGCAACTTGTGCACAACTCTGCAGGAACGAAATCTGAAAAATTAAAACGCAATGTGCTTTTTGTTTTTGTTTGCAATGTTGACGGTTGGTATGTGGACTGGAGGGGCTGAGGACTGACTCACCAGCCCTCTGGTTAGCAGACAACCCACTCAACTTCTTTAGCAGCAGCAATCACTAGAACAAAATCTTGAGTCTTGGGACTGCTTTTATATTATTCAACCACAACAGGAATTAACATAGTTGCAAAACGAAATGCACTTGGGTGAAGCACATGATGACCATAGACACAGAGTCAACCAACACAGCTGTTTTTAATGGGTGTTGGTGCTTACACAAATCACCCAAGCACCAAGCTCATGCTGAGGCTTAGTGGTTTCAAACCTCATGTGCTTCTTGTTCAGTGACACTGACAAGAATTTAATTGAATTTTCAATATTAGTTCCAGTGCAGAAATTTCTGTGGTCATTGTATCATAGGTTTTATTGCTAAAGAGGAAGCAGTTATCAGGAAAATCAGTTGATCAGTTGATACATCAAATAGAAACTTAGAGGTCACGAATTTACTTTTCCTCTAAATGTCCTTGCTGAGATATAATCCCATAATTGATAGTACTTGACCTACATTTTTTATTTTATTGTTTGCATTTTCATCTTTCCAATAAAATGAATCATGTACCCCAGTTTGACTGAAACAACAAAACAGTTGTTCATGTTGTTGTTTTAAATGTTGTTTTAAGAAGCTATACTCTGATGTCCATGCTTTCCTGTGTGAAGAATGCTGCCTGTGTCTCAGCTCTTGTTAGATGACGTGCCACACTCAGCAGCAGTTTTACAGAGCATTGCATCTGAAGCAAAGACACACTCCAATGTGATTTATTAGTTAGGAGGAAACACAAACGCATGATCACTGTTGGATCACATTTTCTCTTTGTCTCCCTGTGTCTGTGTGCTGGCTGATTTACTGCTGTTAGTGCAGCTCCAGGACAGCAAAGAACTGTTAGCCTATGTTTTCATTACAGACAGGAAGGAAGGAGGAAATTGAACGAGGTGAGCGCTGAGCATTATGTGAAAAAAAAAAGTCACTCTATGAGGCTGAGAAGTAGAAACACACTGCAAGGAGGGGGTAGCAGCTAATATACTGTCTCATGGAGGACTTGTTATTCAGACATTTTACATATATAATAATAATAATAATAATAATAATAGGGAGTTAGATTAATTGGCCACTCTAAATTGTCCATAGTTGTGAATGTGAGTGTGAATGGTTGTCTGTCTGTATATATATTCTATGTTGGCCCTGCTAAAGGCTGGCGACCTGTCCAGGGTCCTGCCTCTCGCCCGATGTCAGCTGGGATCAGCTCCAGCTCCCTCAGTGACCCTGAAAAGGATTAAGCAATAGAAAATGAATGAATGAATAATAATAATAATAATAATAATAATAATAATAATAATAATAATAATAATAATAATAATAATAATAATAATAATAATAATATCTGTATCAAATATCGTCATGCTTTCATGTGTGATGACAAATAAAGCATTCTTTTCTATTCTAAACTGGACAATTCTATGAGTAGTGAGTAATTAACACTGCATGATGACATGCCAAAATAAAAACATCAAAAACAATAATGATCACAGCTTAAAACTGGTTTATAGCAACACACAGGCTCCTGGCCAGAGGACGTGCTGAGGATAAGCGTTCAGATCCACTTCAGAAGAAGTTCCAGTGATATTTCATACTGTTCTTTTCCATCACACCAATACTGAGTTAAAAAGCTAAGAGGACTGCCGAGGACTACTGCCAACCAAAATACAATCATCCATCCTTTCTGCTACCATGCTAAACCGCTTAATCCATCCATCTGATCCCAGCTCACACCTGGACAGGTCAAACAAACATTCACACACTCACAACCAGGCACAGTTTACCTGTATGTTGTTGGACTCTGGGAGGATACTGGGGGGGACAGGGAGGACATGGAAACTAACACTAAACAAACCCAGAAACACAGACAAACTAATACATCACAATGCCACAAACTGCTGCCTGCCAACTGTGTTGCAACCAAACTACTCTAACAATCAGGTGAGATTACAATTTGCACCAAACATTGTCTTTATCTGTGGCTTTGGGATGCATTTTACTGATAAGGTTTTGACTGAGAGACAAAACATGGACTCACTGCAATGTCCAATGCGAATGATCATTAAGCAGTTTGTAACCAAACAGTGGTTGGAGTTAGCAGCTTTCTTATCTGTGGCCTGCTGGTTCCATACACAGTATAGATGAGGAAATGTCATCCGGTTGTATATCAGCTCTAGGCATCTGTTAAACAGCTGTGGAATGATGTCTGTTTCTCGCCAACCCCTCCCCTCACTGAAAGAGCTGAGCTAAGCTAAGTAGAGTGGAGATGCTTCATAGCTTTTTTTAAAAAAAGAAAATAAAACTAAAAATGACTGTTGCGATGCGCTGCAGTTAGCCACGTCTTGATTTGAAAGAAGGTCTATTTTTTTAAACATATACACACAGCTAGAAACTGTGAATTCCGACAGTGGACATTGTTGCTAGCTTAGATCGCATTACTACTCGTGTAGAGGTAGTAGCGTGCTAGCAGGTATGACCTCATAGAGAAATGTTTCAGTGCCTCCATAGTATCTCCATCAAGCAAGCAGATGTTTTGGTACTACCTGTCAGCAAACAGCCACGTCTCTGTGTTTATAAAGACATTTAGTAGCTAAACAGTTTCGAATAAGAACATTAGAGGACCTTCACTGAACATTAATAAACAATGCAATGGCCATTCGGGTAAGAATAGGGACCAAGCAACAACTAGCAGATAGAAAGAGGCAACAAATAGAACAGAATGAGATGTTTTGTGACATAATGTTGATGCACCGAAGGTTGTTTGCCAACTGCCTTTAAAAGAGAGTTGAAGAAGAAGAAGAAAAAGAAGAAGAAGAAGAAGGTAAACAATGTAATTAAGCTATAGTGTTGTGATGCCAAAGGGAAAGTGATATTATTGATTTTATAGACTCATCATCAACTCTGACACTCCTCCGCAGACGTTGTCACTCTCAGTTTACCTCCATAATTCACCCTTTGCTCAAATCACAATTACTATGGTCACTCGGGGTCATTTAACAACTGAACAAAACTATGGGCCTGAATGTGCTCCTTGACCTTGTCAGATGACCCAGGGTCTCATTTCTAGGCCGGACAGTCTCCGGAAGGATAATAGCAGCCAAATATAGAGATCCTTGAAGACAACCTGCCCCAAAGCACATGAGATTGTAAGCACCAGTGACCTGAAGCACATGGCAAAGACAAGGCTGGATCGTCTTCAGACGTCTTTGAATGTCCTTGAGTGGTCCAAACAAAGTACAGACTTAAGTCACACAGAACATCTGTGGAGGGACCAGATGAATGCACTTTCCACAATCTGACTGAACTTAAAGGATGTGCGAGAGGATGTGCTGGGAGGAATGGGATAAATTGCCCAAATCCAGGTGTGCAAAGCTTGTTAAGAATTAAGACTCAAAGCCTTAGAGGGGTCAGAGGGGTTTATACAAAGCACTGAAATATGGCATTAAATACTTAAATGAAGAAATGGAAAGTGAAGTTAGTTCATTTCTAAAGAATTTGCAAAACAAAACAAATAAAAGGTTTGATATTATTGTCGAACAGCTGTAATCACTACAATCGTTTTTGTCCATTCATTTTTCACATTGCCATACAAAAACAAAACCATGCAAAATAAATTAAACTACAAAATAGGTTTCACAGTAATCACATTACTATAATCACATTACTGTGAAACTTATTTTGCTAATTTGCAGCTGATAAAGTGGAATGTAACCTAAGTAACATTCCACAGTAGCAGCTGTTTTGTCTATCAGATACTGCAAATTCAAAGACATATGAACTATTTGTATAATAATGAAATGTGCAACTTGAATAAAAAGGTCATTTGGTGGCTTTAAGTAAAGGCTTATGTTATGGAGTTAAGATGTAAATTCAGAACAGTTTATGACTGAAAATTACCATTTTCCTTCGATAGCAAGATGTCTCCTTTACAATGAAACAAAATTTTGGTTTAGTTTTTTCATTTTTTGTCAGTGATTTTATGAACCTTGCTAAGTAGCTGTCTATTAGTACACTGTTGCTATCAGGCCTTGTGATATGTTAATGTCATTCATGCCGGTAAGTGGTTTGAATGCTGAGGATAACTGGTGCATTTTAATACTGGCACGTTAAGGGGAAGTAATTGAGACTACAAAGTTTTAAGTCACATTAGTGACACTTCAGAGGAAATTAAAAGAGACCACAGATATACAGAAATCTGCGACATTTAAACCTGTCACTGTTTTTAATGTTGTTTCTAATTGGTGTTTAAGACTTTGTTTAAACTTCTCATCCAACATGCGATGTTCATCCTGGATCTGCCTTTATATCTGTGTCTGTGTGTTGACCCCAGTGTAAAACTCTGATTTTAGTAAAGCACCAAACATATTCAGCTCCTGCAAAAAAAAATTCTATGTCCTGCTGGATAACAGCATGAATTAGCTGGAACAAAATACATTCCCATCATCTGTTTTATCATAAAAATTCATGGGATTTGTAGAACATACTGTGTTCCTGAATGCATCACAGAAGACGTGCATTCAGCAGCACGCAGCAGAGAAACAGACAGATAGAGTACTGTGTGTGGTTTGTTTGAGTTGCAGTGTAGTAGTAGGTGTAACTCTTCCTCAGTCCCACGTTACTGATGCGCTCACGCACTCACTTTTCTCTCTTCACTCTTCTTTCTTCGTGAAATGATCGGGACTTTACTTCTACAGCAGCTTATATACCTGCGCTGCAGCGCGCGCGCGCGCTTGAGTGCCTGTGTCTGGAGACAATGTTTATTTGAGTTGCGTTTGTAATGGACTGTCACTTCAGGCAACCATTTATCTTTGCAATCAACAGCCAGCAGATAACCCCCCACCACACACACACACACACACACACACACACACTTACACAGAGACATACACGCGCGCGCACACACTCTAGAGGTCAGCTACTTAACTCGCCGTAATCACAGACGCTATTTTCGACATCGCGAAACCAATTTCTTTGAGCAAATTCTTTTCTGGTAGAATTTCTGGACTACACGCGCATCTTTAAAACATTTTTCTAATTCATAATGTTTAAATTTGGGTTTGTTGATGTCGTTTTGACTGGAGTGTAATAGCACTAACAGTGTTTTAGTTTCAATCTACGGTTCATTGTTTGTAAATCAAATAATGATTTGTGAATATGGGCGATGTAAATAATATCTGATTTGATTTGATCTCGAACAATGCGCGAAACATTTCTAGAAATATTATACAGTAAACAATATATTATCTCAAAACTCGTTCAGTTTTACCTTTATGCAGCAAATAAATAATAATGAACGGGCTTATATTGTTATCATTATTGTTATAACAACAACAACAACAATAATAATAATGAGCTGTTTAATTCACAAACCATAATTTTCAAGTTAACTGTGTATTGTAACTGGACCTTTATATATTGTTTTAAAAAGAGCTGATTCGACATCTACTACAAGACGTTTAACGGTATTAGGCAAAAATAAATAAAATACACAGCATAGTTCAGAATCGCATTCAGTCGACTGGGCCACGTTGTAATTTCACATGTTCGAACATAAAGTGATCATAAATATGCCACATTTAATGTGACATATGCATCAGAAGCGAATTATCTCACACAGGTGAGTATTTGAAAGAATCCAGACAATAAGAAAAGAGTTTCGTCCTCAGAATGAGCAGTTATTGTTGGTTTGGACTTTACGTGGTTAGAGCGTCGCTTGAAGTGGCAGCAAACTGATTGGCGAATATAAAATCTGTTTGTTTGTTTTGTTGTTGTTGTTTTTTCACGGCAGGAACAGTTGTTGTATTGAGATGATCATTTTATGACAAGCCAGTCTCGCGACACTCTCGCGACATAGAAACCTGTGTGTTTTCGGCTGAGAGCGATGCTGAGCTTGAGCGTGATGAGTTTCCAGCTCTCTCTCTCTCCGTGGCCAAACGCACAGTCAGGGTTAATGAAGCGTGTTTCAGGCATTAAAGCACATTAACAGTGAACAGGAGCAAAGGGAGCCCCGAGTTTCACAGTGGCCTTAATAGTTATTGGATTTAATTCATTTGAGTTCGAAATGTATCCTTGACATTTGAGCCAATGTATTTTTAAAATTGGGGTGTGGTGTGTGTCCATGAATGACAACGCTGCTCGGAAGGGGTGTATGAAGTGTGTGTAGCACAAACTCAGTCACTCCTGAAAAATAATAGTAGCACAGATATAGACTGACAAACATACCATTAACGCAAAGATGACTGGTACACACTCAAAACAATAATCAGCCCTGAAACGCTGACTTAAAGTATTTTCATTACATTATAGTTTTCCAGTAAATACATGCATTGCATTTGACATTTCAGACAAATGGATAGTTGGCATTTTTTTCTTTTTCTTCAGACAGTTGAAAGGCATGAGCAGCAGCAGGTAAATATATTTAACAAAGGACACAGTGAAAATATTAGATAGAAACTCTCGGCCATAATTCTATCATAAAGCAGTCCAGTAAATTATAACTCTATAAACGTAGATCTATGAGCTACTGTTCTGGATTAGACTGGGAATGGAAGTGTAGTTTATAGGTGACTGTTTTTATAACAAACTGGAATCATGCCTGTACATTGTTGCTATCTGTTTTTTTTTTTTTTTTACTGTTTCCCTTAGTTCATCTCTTGTTTCAGTGTTCATGTTTGTGTGTGTGTGTGTGTGTGTGTGTGTGTAAGGGATATCCTCTTGGCCTTGGGAAAAAAAATTATTGTGCCACAGACTGACAGAAAGCAGACTGCAGCATAGATCCTCCTCTCTCTGAATTCCTGGTCTCACACACACACTCACACACACACACACACACACACACACACACACACACACACACACACACATGCAAAAGCCTGCTCCTTGTAGGCCTGTGGAATCACTATCAGGTGAGTATGGGCTTTTCCTAATGGGTCGCGACAAAATGATTCAGTTGAAGTAAAATCAGAGGGAGACATAAACATACGCGTGAGAGACATCAAGGAGAAAGGTGGACACTGCTGATGATGATACTGACCTCCTCAGCTGTGCTGTCCACTAAATCAGCCATTCCACCTGCTTATGATTTCTTGTTCATATTTTAATAAAGAGGGTTTTTTTTTAAAGCTGTAACGGTGTCTATAAGGACAAAATGAAGCTTTTTGAGTTCACTCAGGATAATAATAGTTATTATTTTCATTACTGGTTTCATTATCAATTCTAAAGGGTTAATTTAGTCTCACAAGGGCTACAGCTGTAATTTTGTAATTAAAGAGATTGGAATAATAAATATAAAATTAAATATTCACTTTTGTTCATATACTTGTTGGTACCCATGCAGGATTTTAGCCAGATGGTCTGTTTTCAGACTGCACCCTCTGTGTCGTAGTTGTGAACTGCGACATGAAATTGACTTTTCATTTTAAAACGATAGTAATGAAATTCTTATTCGATTTAACATTCCAATTTTAATCAGAATCAATTCTGTCAGTATTTCTGCTTCATGTACCGTTCTTCATATTATCACGGTAAACAACACAAATCATGTCAAGCTTGGCACATGCTGCTGTAGAACACAATTGGACATGGCTCATGCAGAGTTAAAGGAAGTAATACAATGTAAGAAGCTTGGCTTTACTGCTGTTGTCATGTGAAGAGGTTATTCGATGTGGTGCTTAGCATTCCCCCGTTGATTGTAAGAGACAACACATAAGGTGCATTGTCATGTTTTGTCATATAATGTAATGTGAATTGGTGGTAATGCATTTAGTTGTTTGTCAACTGTAATTAAACAACAACAAAAATAATAATAAGAAGAAAAAGAAGCAGAAGAAGAAGATGCTGTTATTGTTTAATTGTGCAGTGTCCTCTCTGACCAGTAGGGAGCAGAAAAGAAATAGTCTTAAGTCCAATAGATACTGTCTTACTTTGTGAGCGCAGCAATACCGTTGCCACTGTTTCCAGAACCCCCTTCACCAAGCTAATTACTGCTCCTTTATCAACCGTTACTGCCATTCATTCTTTAGTATCAAGGAAGACAAACACAACTGTTACTGTTACTGTACTGATGTACCAATACCCTATATGAATAGTCTTAGCAGTACTAAGATCACTGCTTTCATCTGCACTCTTACAGGTGTAATTGTTGCTGAGGTGTCAAAACGTCTTGTGTTTAAGTACAATGTAGCGTAAAATAGACTGTTACTCAACTTAAGATTACTCAAATCAAACGGTCATGTAAAATAATTATACTTAAAAGTTACAGCAAAAGTCTACATACTGACGGAAATGACTGAATTTGTTCAAAAGGTTTTCAGTGATTAGTGTTTGAGATGGATGTCATTAGTTGTCATTAAAAGTCCTAATGACATAAACATGCTCAGACACTGTCCCTCAGTCAATGTTTGGTACCATCCACGGGAAAACAACCACACACGACATGCAGTTAATATGGTTTCTATTGGTTTTAACATTGTCTTTAATAAATATATACTGTTGCCCATAAAGATGGAATAAACCCTATGGAGCACATGCTGCCTGGGAGGCTGAGGCCAAACCCTTAATGAGAGGGACAATATTCCTGAAGGGATTAGCCCATGATCTAACCATAGAGCAGGACGTCCTGTCCACTGATGACATCAACAAGCTTGTGGACAATATCTCACAATGTCCCAGTGCACTGACGTATGTCAAGGTGCCCCTACCCTACTCTATATTAGTGGCATGAGTGACATTTGAAACAGTTATTTTCAGTAATAACATTCTCATTTATGTAATCGCCTTTAATATGTGTTTCCTGTTAAATTGACCTGGGCTGAAAAATTAAAACAAAGTACCTGTTCCTATTTTTTCTTATTTCCATTTATATCAAGAAGTTAAAAGTGTATTTGTCTTTTCAATATAAGATCCATATTTTCCTAACACAACGTATTTTTTACTTTCCTGTTTTCTGCATAAATTAAAAGTATGAATGAATATACAGACTGTACGTGTTTGATATACACATATTACGTGAATGTAGGTTTGCAGGAATGGCGACACATAAGTGTGTATGTGTTCAGATGTCAGTATTTTGCTTAATTGATTCTATTTGTGTATTTTCCTGTTTGTTTGCCTGTTGCTTTGCATTAATAGAAATCACAAATCTGATGAAACAAGTGCTGTGATTTAAATGTATGTGTTTGAATTACTGTTATTTGGTCAGCTTGGTCAGTTTTCACCATGATCATCAAAATGTTCGTGTTATTTATTTTATTTTATTCATATAAGCCAACCTCATCCTTTTTTAAGCCATTTTTTTAGTGTTTTCTGTCAAAAATGATCTCATTCTATCATGTGCCTGTTACTTCAAGGAAGGCAGAAAGAAAATTAAACAAATGATGTGAAACTGCAGGTTAGGAATCCATCTTTGCAGAACGAATCTGGCATTGATATTATTAAATAAAATGAAGCAATACATCTGACCAGAAAAAGAAAACCCTTCAAAAGCTAAAAGGACACTATACAACAGGCCCTATAATGAATTCCTCCCATTACAATCACCAGTGCTGTCTGGACTGTGGCAGCAGTGTATTCTGTCATTTGACAGCCTCGCTGGTCATGTTGTACTAGATTGTGTCATAGAGTAAGTGTATATAATCCAAATATTTTAAAGAAAATATGTATGCTCTGTCTGTGCAGACAGAGCATGCAAGCAGACAAACACAGTAACTGACAGTGACAGCCTCAGCACTGCAATTACATCATTATTAGACTCAGTAAGCTCAATGCCACATGTGGACCCACATGGACCCACTCACTGTTTGAGTTGCACCCTCAATCTTGTTCTGACAAATGGCACTGAAGTGAATGGCACTGACTTTTTTTTACTAATATTTTCCCCAAACCCTCTCCTGCCTGATCATTTCTTACTTACATTCCAGTCAACATATTGGCCAAGGCTGAATTAGAGAAAAAAGTCAGACTGTATCATAGAATAGAATAGAATAGAATAGAATAGAATAGAATAGAATTCTAGTGATAAGAACAATGAAATTGGTCTTATTGATCAGAGGAGGTGAGCTCTATGGTCCATCTTAAAATAATTAAATTGTAATCTGTTGTTTGAAGATTTTTCGTAAGGATTTGAAAAACATCACAGCATAAAAACAACACTAGTGGAATTTTGAGACGTTTCACCTCTCATTCAAGAGGCTTCATCAGTTCATGCTCGCTGACTAGGCTGGACTAGTCTGCGTTCGATTCAATTTCCTCGAGATAACTATGACCTGGATGAATGAGAATATTCACAGGTTTAACACTAGTGGAAGTTACTTATTTCTTAGCCTCAGATAATGGACTCCTGCATGTATACATCCTGCCTGATCATAATGCTGCATTGTATACGATGCCTTATTACAGAAAATTAAGATGATTCAAAGATGATTTCTATTGGATAGATTCTATTTTGTTGAAATAGTGAATGTGAATGATGACACTTCCATGTCCACAAGAGTTAGAAGTTCCTCTGGCTGCTGTGCAAGGATCAATATTGTTTACATTATCAGTTCTTCCTTTAAGCAATATTATCAGAAAGCACCACATAAACTTCCATTCTTATGCAAATGACACACAGCTGTATTTCATCCATAAAGACAGATGAACCAAACATGTAGTCAAACTTCAGGATTGTCTTAAAGACAAAATGACTTGCATAACCTGCATTTTATATACTTTTAAACTCAGAAAAAAGCTTTTGTACTGAACCCCAGCCATTTCAGAGAGATGAAATATTTACTTTGGATGGCTTCACCTTCGCCTGCAGATCCACTGAAAGAAACCTGGGATTTTATTTATGACCAGGACATGTCATTTGACCCTCATTATAATATTTAAAAAAGAAAAGTAGTTAATATGAAAGTGTCCCCTAACAAAGCAAATATAGCACAACAGTTCAAATTCATTTAGTAACGTGTTATTCATTCTGCAGCTCCCACCAGGCCACTCGACCTTGTTCTTATCCTCTAAAAATGACAACTTTTCATTTCTGAAAATGACTCCGTCCAACCCACTGCATATAAACATTAGAGACAATCAGTTAGGACTCAAACAGCTGTAAGTGTGCATCTGTTGCATGGAAGTCTGCTTTGTGAACCACTACACATACACAAACGTACACAGAGAGAAGAGGCATAAATTATATCTTGACTAAATTCAGTTAACCTTTATTTCTAGGGCCAGACACAGAGGGCCAGGGCCAGGGGCCAAACAGCACACAATAAACACACACATGCATGTACACAAAACTGCACATTCACCCAGGCCTGTAGTACACATTAATTAAATTGACCATGGTGCAGAACCTCATCTGGACATTGTCACGAACCCATCTGGTCTAGCACTGCTTCTCTGCTGTTGTCTCTTTCTTTCTCCTATTTGTACACATTGTCCTATTCGTATCTATCTATCTATCTATCTATCTATCTATCTATCTATCTATCTATCTATCTATCTATCTATCTATCTATCTATCTATCTATCTATCTATCTATCTATTTATCTACCCCCCCCACACACACACACACACACACACAGCTATGGTGCCAGTGGCATCTAAAAGTGTTTAAGTGTGTATTTGTCAAAGCGCCAGTTTCCTTCCATTAGAGAGACAAAATAAATGGGAAAGCCTCATATGACCTGTAGCTGATCTAGCACTGCTTCTCTGCTGTTGTCTCTTTCTTTCTCCTATTTGTACACATTGTCCTATTCATATCTATCTATCTATCTATCTATCTATCTATCTATCTATCTATCTATCTATCTATCTATCTATCTATCTATCTATCTATCTATCTATCTATCTATCCCCCCACACACACACACACACACACACACAGCTATGGTGCCAGTGGCATCTAAAAGTGTTTAAGTGTGTATTTGTCAAAGCGCCAGTTTCCTTCCATTAGAGAGACAAAATAAATGGGAAAGCCTCATATGACCTGTAGCTGATGGCATTAATATAAACTCAACCATAATCCCATTCAACCTTCATCATATCAAAACACTATCATCCAGAGCCCTTGAAAACCTGTATTATGCCATAACTGGAGGTGAATTAAGTACAAGACATGACCAATTTCTATCCTGTCAACTGCCACTAAGGACCAGCGTGTTTACTAGTTGTTTTCACTTTATAATCGGTAACATGTGAAAAAGAAAACTTTAAGGTACAAGAGTGGTTATGTCAGAAAGCTGACTGCAATGACAGGTACACGGCAATATCTAGCTGTACTGTGTTAACATTAGGTATCATCATCTGAATTAGTATTACTCAAACCATTCCAAGTATGGTTGTAAGCAAAGACTGTAGTGAGCTGGGTTTCATTTAATTCTTGCCTTAATCCCCTACCTGACTGTCTTCTGTTATGTGGAAATTAAATCAGCATTTTTCATAATTTTCATATTCTGCGTTTTTCCTCAGTGTTATGGAGACATTCACAGCATGATAATTACCGATAAATCACAAAAACTACACAATAAACTCAAAACATAGTACTTGAACTTCAACAAACAAGTCAAAACTAACTACATTTGTGTGTGTGCATGTGCATGTATACTTGTGGCTGTATGCAATAGATAGCAAATGTTATCTTAACTAACTCTTTCCACAATGAGGTCATTGAGTCACAAGTCCTGTGAATTTGTTTTGGTGTGTGGTGGAATATTTTAACACACAGTTGGAACCATAGTCTGGTTCCCATACTATTAGTTGTACTGATTCAGGGTAGCCGATAAGTGTGTGTGTGTGTGTGTGTGTGTGTGTGTTTGTGACAGAGAGGTGCCAGGATTATCAGCAGAGGTTATGCTACACAAACAGAAATGACTCTCATCAGTCTTGACACAGTCCAGCTGGTCCTTATACACACACACACACATACACACACACACACACACACACACACACACACACACACACACACAC